>OU744318.1:20539212-20774680 GCA_916610145.1 Eristalis arbustorum | reverse complement strand
AAATGATTCAAGAGGCGTCCATGAGCTGGATGAACCTGTCTGCGATAAACCATCTAAAGGAGCTGGCAAAGAGATAAGAGCTGTTGTGGACGAATGCAAACTTAAGCGTATAACAGAATTGAACCAGAAGCATCTTCAACTTTCAAAGTGAACTTAACCCAAATTCCAATACCAACTGACAGTTACACACATATTAAGCGATTCACTTCGTTGCCAGTTAAATAAACACAAATGAACGAAACTTAACGAAAGTGAGTCAGTAATCGTCACACTCTGTGCAATCGACTGCTTGAGGTGACTTGGATATAGGTGCATGCATCGTGGCCTTACTCTTAAGAAAGCTGAGTCGGAAATGGAAGCTAAGGCATAAATGATCCCAAATGTAGATTCTGTTCAGTTGTGTCCACTCACCCGTTTAAGGCATAATCTTATTCATTATTGTTTATGTTCATGGGCTACTTTATGCTGCTTACTTTAAAAGAAGCGAAGTCATGCGGTTCAACGTTCTGGCCAATGATTCATTCAGCGTTGGTGAGGTGAGAAGAGCCTCTGTACATCCCAACCCATTGAATAGACTTGACACTGGCCAACTGAAGACTCCTAACCATTTTGAACGATGGTTAACCAAAGCCTCCAGAACTTACTGAACATTACATGCGAATGCGAATTTTTACAGATGGATCGGTAATGGGCAAAGGAGAGTGCGCCAAAGTCTTCTCCAAAGATCTAAATTTTCGACTGTCATTCCAACTACCACATCACAGTTCAGGCAGAAACCATATAGGAATGGAGGAAGGAAATGTTGGCATCTGTTCGGACAGTCAGGGAGCAATTAAATAGCTGTGCAAAGTCACATTCACCTCTAAGACGTTCCTGAAGTGCCGTCTACCTCCGAACGATGTGATAAGACATTATTTCAACATCCTACCCATGTGGGTAGGACACAGTCACATCTCGGAGAATTGCAAAGCAGACGAACTCGCTAGAAAGGCCACTACCTCAACTGTCTTCTCGGGTGATACCCTGCCCTGCAGTCGTTTATGCCAATCGATGATGAGCACTGCATGCCTCACTAGAAAACAATAATTGCCTGCTCTTGATTCAAAACGTTAACGCGATTTGATAAGCTGGTCGAGTCTCGGCACCTTAATAGGTGTCATAACCGGGCACGGGCCATCGGTATACACGCCTCCAGACTGGGGAAACTCCCTCTAATGCTTTCGTTCGGAAGTTGCAGAGATGAAGACGATTAGGAGACCAATGAACGTCTTATTGTAATGGCAGTGCTCTCTCCTCTCGTAGATTTAGCCACATACTCGCACTGTCACACTGACACAGCAGCAGTCGTTTACATCGCTTCATCAGAAACTCTTGTGTTAATCTACTCTGGCCTAGGCAGCCACTCGACTTAACCTAACCAAAGTCATTTCAACTTTCAAAGTGACTGCAATTTGTGCTGGGAACATAACCAAAATTCCTAATGACCAACTGGCATAAGCACAAAAGAACGAAACTTGACGAAAGTGAGTGTTTTGGTGAATTTGGTCGACTGGATGTCAGCATACTTACTTACTAACGTGAGATGGCGCTACAGTCCGGGGTGGACCTGGGTCTCAACCAACAAGCGTCTCCAGTCAGCTCGATCTTTAGCTAGTTGTCGCTAGTTTCGCACGCATAGTTGGTTGAGATCCCTTTCCACTTGCGTGCGCTAACTAAGTCGTGGTCTTCCTCTAGTGCATCGCCCCTCGGAAGTGGATTCTAAGACTTTTCGGGCCGGAGCATTGGCTTCCATCCGCTCTACACATCTCAATCGTTGGATCTTCACTCTTCTGGTTAAGTCGATAGTTCGTCGTTATCTCTCTTCATTCTCCTGTCATCATCTTTGCAGAGGGGACCAAAAATCACACGAAGAATTTTCTTCTCGAAGCAACCAAGAGCTGCCTCATCCGCTTTTGACAAAGTCCATGCCCTCCGCGCCATACAGCAGGACTGGGACGATTAAGGTCTTGTAAAGCGTTACCTTGGTTGTTCGAGAGAGGGCTTTGCTTTCTTAGCCCAAAGATGCACCGATTGGCAAGAGTTATTCTTCGTGTGATTTCAGCGCTGGTGTCATGCATATTGGTCCCAAATTGTTTGTCGACATGATCCACAATCCATAAAGTACGACCGTTGTGCACTAACAGTCGAACAAATAGCAGCAGATCATCCAAACAACGTAGCCACCATAACTCCTAGGAACTCAACCAAAATTGCAAACCACTTGACATACTCAGGTATAGTGTCATTCCCTCACTCATTTACTTACTTGTCCGACCGGCGATCCATGAACGTTCCGAGCCTGAACAATTGCTGCCTTCCATCTCCGATGATCTGGACATGCTGCTTCCAGTCATCACGACCAAGCTGTTTTGCATCCGCGATGACATGATCTCTATAGTAGAGAATCGGTCTTCCTCTCCTTCTCGAACCAGGAGTCTCGGATTCGCAGACCCTCTTATCTGCATCGTTGGCATCCATGCCCTGGATGTGTCCGAGACAGTGTAGTCGATGGATTTTTGCCTTCCTGAATGCAGTCGCAGCCTGGTACAGCTGGTAGAGCTCGCGGTTGTGTCTTCTCCTCCATTCACATTCCTCTTACCCAGGGAGAGAGAGATAGAGTGTACACAAAGGAACGTCGTCATGTCGGCAGGCGGGACCAAACATAGAGCCATTTACAATGTCTTCAATTCCGTGTCATAGTCCTCAAACGAGGCGAACACAAGCGGAAAAGGACCTTAACCAGCTTAGTGTGCGCAACTGGAGGCAGCTGCTAACTGGAGTGGCTTGTTGGTTGAGGCCCTTGTCTCTAGCGCCAAATAAAAAAGAAAAAGAGAGCCAATCTCTTCGTTCCAGCTTAACAAAGCACAATTGAACGAAACTTAACGAAGCTGTGAGTCAGTTATTGTCACACCCCGTGAATTCAGTCGATTCCTTGAAGTGGGGTGGATCTAGGTGCATCCACTCTACTTGTGCTCTTAACATAATAGAAACGAAGGCATAAATGGTCCCAAAATGTTTGTTAGTGCAGTAGAAGCAGTGACAATCATCAAAACGATCTACACACACACTGGATTGATTAATGTCAACAAAAGTCACCAGCAAGGACCTCGTCTAAGCTATACCAAATTCCCTAAACATCGTCAAACACTTCGATTCGAAACTGCCTTTAGCATCCCGGCAACGATGAGCCGAATGAAGAAACCAATACCGCACATAAAACTGCCGAAGAAATCATTAAGAACAAGGATTCCGTCTCCGCGTCCACTCGAATAAAACCGATTTTCCACGTACACTAATGAGCGCATAGAAAACCGTCCAGTCGGCAATCACCATCATCCTGGTCGACTGATGGAGGAGTCATTCCGAATGATGACGGTTGTAACAATAAAACGTGACCTACTTCGCGGCGATAAAGCTGCCATATGTGAAGCATTTACGACTCGTTCCGCGGGCAAATTTACGAGGTAGCCACCATCGTTAGGACCACGTTGTAGCTGCTGTACAGAACCTCATCAAATTCGCATTATAAACCACGACACAACGAAACACTTGAACCACTTGAAGTGCATGCACAGAGCATTGATTGAACTGCGGCGAGCAGGCGAAATAATCTCGAAATGAATCACTGTGACAAACGATGCGTGAAAGAGAATGGTGGTAACACGAAACAAATAAACCAATTCACCGTCGAGGCCAAGTGTCGCCATTAACCAATTTTCTCTTCTTATGGTCTTGCATAATGGCTTCGTAATTTATTGAATTACACCCACCAACCGGCCGCACCAATTCACAAATCCTTGTTAAGGAATATGCGCCGGCTCCAGAAAGAAATGCTTTCACCATACGACTAGGTACAGCACACGTTCCATTCGTACGCTCATTTGTTCACTGTCCACTCGATTTATGGCAACAATTATTGTTGACTACGGCGATGTCGTCGTCGTCGTCCGCACGAACAAGACAATCTCGTATACACAAAATGGAAATCCTTTTAAATCCGATTGTGGATGCCATAAATTCCCTATATATCTCACCCGCAAATAATGGACTCACCCAGGGAGAGCGAGAGTGTACACAAAGGAACGTCCGCAAGTCAGGGTCCGGGTAACGATCTCAGGCTAAAGTGGTTTCGCTAAATATTTTCGGAAGGATACACTCCTAACAACGGAGCGTCGCAAGGGCCCTTCGCCTAGGGGTCCGTCTGCATTGATGGGGAATAGTTTCAGGGGGAGGACCACGGACCTTTTTCTTATGCTAATCTGAGTGATTTATTCTATCAGTGTTGTAAAACTTCAAAAGTGGTTTCGTGTATCTTGCCATTGTCGTGTTAATTAATTCAATTAGCAGCCGTCAGTGGTGGTGATTGCACAGAGAGGAGAGCACTGGCTGTTAATTAACTGTTGAATTCTGATTAACCGCTGCGGACCACCGACAACGAAAAGAACTCAAATTGTCTGAAAAGTTTTTCGGGAACGGCACGATGGAAGGAAGCTTTTTTGCATTTTTGAACAACGACTCGCATTTTGTTTTCTTTCATAAGTTCGCTTGGCGGGTGGTTTCAATCCACGGAAGGTGGTGCTGGTGTACACCCCCATTTCTTCCGTTGCAAATTTGAATAATCCTCGAAGACAGTTGTTTATACGTTGCTATAGTTTTTATTCTTGTTAGTCCCCTTGTGTAAGTCATCGCAGGGAGACTAGTGAGAATAATAATAATTCACGACGCGCTCAACTGAAATGAGGACATCGAGACGATGGCGTTGTGGCAAAGCCAAGGAAAGTATTTTTCTCATGTTTTTTTCCTTGCCTCCTGCATCCGCGGTCTCTCGGTGTTTTAATCTCGTGGATTTACAGAAGAAGAAAGCAGGAACAAAAACAACAAGAACAAACCCCCGGGAGGAGACGAACATAAGAAGATAATGAGGAATGTCAAGGAGATTGGGTTATTGTTGTGAAAAGTTCAATTCGTCTTGCTGATTTTAATGATGATAGTGGTTGTGTGGTGTCTTGTGGTTTTTTTTGTCGTTTTTTTGTGCTTCACATAATTTTTCGCTGCAGTGACAGAATGACTTGTTCAGTGGTGGGTTTTGCTTGTGCTGTGCTTGTTGGGTTATTTCCTTAATGAGCATCCTTAGAGAGAAGTTCTTCTTCCTCTGCTGAGTGATTGCTGAGATAAATTAAGTTTGAGACACTAGATTTTTGATAGGGAATGGCATTATGTAAAGTTTGGGAAGTGGAAGTTGGATTCTTAGAAAAACACTGTAAATGAACAAGTCCAGTCTGGGATTCAAAGGGGCTTGAGCTTGAGCTACCCTCTTGATTAAAGAAGAGATTGGGCAACGATCGGGTGGATTTGAGACTCCGAGAGGCAGTCATCTTTGGATCGTGAAAGGGGACGGTCGTTGGTTATCTCGAGCTTGAATAATAATATTTTCGGTCCTAATACGAGTCCTGCGACGATTTTCCACTTCATTCAGATGTCTAAGTCCAAGTTTTGCAAACAGTCTCTCTTTTTGAATCCACATGGGCTGATGATTCTGTTCACTTGTGTCCATTCACGTCTTTCGAGTACGCTCTTACACATGTTTGCAGACTGTTCCCTGACTACTGTCTGGAGTGAATTTTGCTGCTTTGTCTTTCAAAATACAGTCAAAATTGATTATAACTCCTCACAATTTGTCGATTTTAATCGTTATAACTCATATGCCACTTATAAGTGAGTTTGACTGTATCACATCCTTCTGAGCTGTGTCCACTACTGCGTACCAGTGTATAGCGGTTATCCACCTAGAGTTGATCTGGCTTGATCTTGATTTCACACAAGGATCTCTAGCCGTAAGTGGTGACCCGTGTCGTTGTGGATATGTGCGTCGACCCCAACCTCGACGTCGTAGGTTCGATTCCTGCTCTGTGCGAAACAATTTTCACGACCCCACCTCTTTCGAGTCATTGACAATACTCAAAGAGTATTTCCTGTCTAGAAAAAGCTTCTCAAAAACAAAGCCGTTCGGAGAGAACAATAGCACGCACAACACGAGTGGTTGCTGAGAAGCTAGGCCTTGGACTCCTACGGGCTGTAGCGCCACCCATATTATTATTATTATAAACCATTGTTCGACTTATTTCACATTAAATGGCAATTAAATCCACTAATTTAGTTGGCACTTATTTCGGGGGGACGTAGCGAGCGATTCATAGCGCACCCACCTAATGGGCCAAAAATTGAACGAAACTCAACGAAGTGTTTAATATGCGCCAAGTGTATCAAATATGTTCGTACTCTCTGAATTGCTTAGATTGACTTGCTACGACCATTATGGTGGTGAGAACTAACTCCTTTCCTTCCCCCCAGAAGCAGATAACCTGATTCTTTGTTACTTCTGAAGAAAAAACTTATATAGGAGTGAATGGAGGAGGCGACACAACCGTAAACCTGAACTCAGAAGCTCGTCAACTCTTCTTGCTCTAGCACGTCGAGCCCACAAACACCGATGCAGGCTTCAGCTAAGAGCTGCTCTGCCAATTTAAGACTTCTGGTTCAAAAAGGTCTGAAAGCAGAATGTTCGTCCTTTTGTTTGCCTTCCCGAACTTCTCCACACAGGCTACGTGATTGCAAAGTCAAGAGATCTTAGTGACCATACGTGATGGAAGCTCAGGTTCAGACCCGCACCATTCACGTTGAGTAGAAGTATTGCTTCCCTAGCAGCCACTTTAAACTTTAAAGAATCCTACGTCGTTTTTTTCCCAATTATGAAGCGATTACTGAACAAAGGATCCTCCATCCCAGTGGTCCACGAACGAGTTTCATGCTCCAACTCATACTCCTCTACGGTCCCTCGGGAAAATCAATTTTCCACCTCTAATAATAAAACGCAATCAGCAATCCTAGCAAACTTTCCAACGTCGTAAAATTGCTTTTTAATTAATTGCTTACAATCGTTCTCAAGCAATTAAACTAATGTCTTTGGAAACCTTGCTCACCCCTCTCGGCCATCAGACGATACACCATCGCTATCCGTCTTAATCCCCATTTTCTACAAGAACTCTATAAACACAATCTCCAACATTTACAAATATAAACCCCTGGCGAAGTAAACATCATCAACTCATGGCAAAACGTTCGCCATCGTTCGTTCGGTCGTTGGGTCGCTGGGGTCGTCCGTTGGTGGGTTGGTTCGGTTTCACCTCTTTTCCATTTCTGCATCCTTTTTGCAAGATTATCTCACATTTATTACCTAACTTGCTGCAGCAATGAAATTACGTCACGTTCCGTTCCACGTAAGCCAACACATACTAATAGCCCATGGCCCATGGCCCACCAGTCCTTGCAGAGCACACGGGGCAGCAAAGCTGGGGAAAAAAAGTAGGGAGGAAAAAATAGAAAACGTATGACTTAGTTACAAACAACCTCCAACCCTTTATATTTTGCTGCAATTTGCACGGGATACGTACATTATCTCGTCGCCCCTCCACTCAGCTCAGCCGCTCAACCGGTGTGCGCGCACACACAAGGCTTCATCCTCCTCTCCAAGGATTAAAAAGCTTTTAAATTCATTAAGTAATAAATCGATGAGAAGCCGGAGTTTGCAGGGAACGCGCACAAAAAATGGCATCCACCCTCAGACGTCAGCGCGGTCGTGTGTATGTATCGCACGGGAGACGGGATACACCAGTGGTGAGCACGAAGATTGAATTCAATTCAGCAAATGTGAAATTCGGGCTAACAAAAGGGTATTCCATCTTCCTTACCAGGAGCGTTTTTATGGGCAGTTTCGTTTTTTTGTGTGTGTTGCGTCCGCTCCTTCCCTGGCGCTGTAGGTGCTGGGTGGTGTATCTCTGGGATTACATAAAGCGATGAAAACCCTTTCGAGATGTACAAACTTGGATTTAAAAAGATATCCACTCCCTCCTACGAACGAAGAGCGGCGGATGAATATTGTTTGTCTGCGTGGGAGCTGGAGTGGATCGAGGGCTTTGCGAAACTGTGACCTAATTCACACGCAGCGTGGCACAGTGCGATGTTGTTGTCTGGTGGCGTTATAAAAGTTGATAAGCAGGTGGGTTACTGCCATCCTGGGGTCAGTCGATGATGATAAGCGGATTTATATAAGCTGAGCAAAGTTAAATCCAACCAGACAAGACTTTTAATCCGGCACATTGTATCGAGTTGACTCATCGTGCAAATTGAAATTAATCCCTCTCCAGGTGATGCGGGAAGTGGAGACGATGACACGAACTGCTATGAACACGTTATTGTACTCTGTGAGGTTTCCGGTGGAATGGTCTTCGTCTGAATAATTTTCCCATTTCCTACTGAGGTGGGTTCCTGGCAGTGATTGTCCCTACTAAGTGGTTTTTTGTTCATTCAATCAGTCGTGTTTGTAGTTTGTAGGGTGAATTTTTGGAGGACTGAGTCTTAGGGTGTTAGACAAAACCGATGCCAACGTTTCAAGAGTCCACAAATGCTTCTGAGAAGTTTTTCAATGCCAACTGAGGCTTTCGTAGGCATGTAGGGAGCGAAAAATCGCAATTGCACTTCAGTTTTCAAACTGAACTAAACTCAACGAAACTTAACGAAACCAAACAAAGTGGTTATTATGAACCCAGGATATCAATTATGTGCGTAGGTGATGAATATATTACTCAACGAAAGCTGAAAAAAACTCAACGAAGTGGTTATTCTGGAGCCAGTGTATGAATTATGTGCGCACGGGATGGATTGCTTAGATTGATGCACATTCTCTATGGCTGAGCCCATAAACTTGGCAGCACTGTCTGTAGTGGCAGGTCACATGAAAGCTGACAGAGTGTTCGCATGTTTACTCTAAAGAAACCTACGTCTCAAGCCAAATAAAGCCTCGTCCGCATTCATGGGTAATCAATTCCAAATCTGGTTCAGTTTCAATTTGTTCGATGCATTTTTTTGTTCCCGCTTGATGCCCATTTCCAGGGCATAGTACTGTTGTGAGGAATCTGTCACACATTTCCTCGGATCCTGTAGCTCTTTCCGCAATCGACTCCTTTCACAACTTCTTTGGCATGCTAGGCAATACTAGCTTCGCCCGACCGGCCACCTGATCCACGTGATACGCTGCCCCTATGCTGGCTTAAGTGTGATTGCTCTTAATTACGAACCCTCTATCCCAATCCAACACAAAAGCAGTCCATCTAGCCTAGACGACGCCTATGACTCGTTTCGAAGGTTCAACTCCACAAACAGGCAACAAATCCAAATGAAGGTGTTCCATATCTTCCACTCCACGAGCTGAACTCCAGACGATTGATTTCCTGACCCTTCACTAAGTTCTGCGCACTTCAACACTGAAACTGTCGTGTGAAGTTTCATTTCGCTGTGACTTAAGGAAGTTTCTTCAGTTTCTCCTTCGCAAGGACTTCCTCAAAAGTTTTGTCCTTAACGTCACTTTCGCGCAGCTAATTCCGTCGGCTCCAAAGCGAAGAGAAAAACACAGTATCACCGGAGAACTTTTTCTGCGAAAATAACTGAAAACAAAGTGCCCCCCGACAAGTCTACTTTTCAAAGTATCCTCACAAGTGACAACAGGCATAAGTCAAAAAAAGCATTCTACCGCCAAACACGTTACAAGGAGTGATTCCATCGAAAAACACGCCCCAGTCCAGTCCAGTGTGCAAAACAAACGCGTCCAGTTCGTGTTCACACAGCCGAACATCCGCAACGACAAACTTTTTTAATTTTGTATGCAGGCAACTTTGCAACGAGCTGCTTCAGTTTCAGATCGTCCTTTAATTTCACAGCGAAAATGATACAAAACAAAAATCAATGCGATTTCCAGTCGAGAGGAGGGAAACGCCCATGCACAGGGGTGCAGCAAACTTTTCATCTCCCGCTGGCACAGAGACATCCGCTGGTGCGCAGCGTCCCAGTTATGAGCAGCGATCGAGTGAACTCGTAACGAAATCATCTACCACTTGATTTATTACTTGCAAATCATAGCGAGAGAATCCGAAATGAATATGAATCCTTTTTTTGGCAGCATTGTCCACAACGAGAGGGAGACTGAGTGGTCCTGGCCCTACTGCTGCACATGAATTCGCCTTCTGTTTTCTTCCGCAGCCGAGTATCGCAGTCCCACTCAGGCGGGGCTCAAGTCCTCCTTAATCCTATTAGATGGCTCAACCTGCAGTGTATCATGGTGCCTTTCTAACCGCGTAGTCGAGTTCTAGTCCTCTGTGTATTCCTCTTCTCGTTTTTTTGTTTGTTAATTTATCTCTTCCTCGCAATTGCAGTGCTTACCCTCTAACGACCAACAATTCTTTCATGACCAGCAGGAGAGAGCAAAGAAAGTTTTTTCTGCCTGCCTGGTCCACTTGGTTCGGCGCGGTCAACAGTTGGATTCGTACCGGTCCCCGGACAGGCATCCTACAGATATTTATGAAGAGCAAATGGGCACTGCTACAGTGGTACAGTTGCATTTGCCCATGGCCCTCTTAACCGTTAAATAAAATAAAATAAATATATGCTCTGTGTGCATCTGTTCACTTATATCCTCTTTTTTCTCCATTTCAGATGTCCTCCTTGGTAGCACCGAGTATTCAACATCGCTGGATATGTGGGGTGTGGGTTGTATATTCGTTGAAATGGTCACAGGGATGCCAACATTCCCCGGTATTCGAGATACGTACGATCAGCTGGATAAGATATTCAAATTGCTTGGCACACCGACCGAGGAGACGTGGCAGGGTGTAACACATTTCCCAGGATATAAACCGCATAAATTAGGTAAAATAAAGCACGGCACACAACTGGAGAGAGACTACTTGGGGAAAGAAAACCCGTCAAAACCACTGCTGCATTACTGTGAAACTTAATCTCTCTCTTTCACCGTGGAATAGAAACAGAAAACAACAAACCACGGGATTCTTTGAATAACTTCACGTAGTTACACAGTGGAACATTTCTCATTTTCGCATTCATGGCGCTTTTTACTTGTCGTCTTATGCTCCGCTTTGTGCGAATGGCAAAAGTTAACTTGTCTGTGTTTTGTTGTGTCTTTGCAGGTTTTTATAGACCGCGTAAATTAGGTCATAGTTTTCCTAGGTTGTACGATATTATCGAGGGTGAGACGATAGCGAATGCCTTCCTGCAATTGAATCCCGAAGAGAGGATAGGAGCTGAGGATGCCCTTTCTCATCCGTATTTTGCACAGTTGCCAAAAAAATTATACGAACTACCGGATGGTAAGTCAAACTTTTAAGATTAATTTTTGTATGTACTACTTGTGGCACCAGTTGTGCACGGAACTCTCTTTTTTTAATCGATTTATCAAGTTGATGGGCGGGGGGACATTGAAAGCATGTTTCTCGTTGTCGTTCAGTGAACTACGACATTTTCATGAAAACTAGGGAAGAAGTTTTTAATGATATTGACATAGTAAAACGAGGATAGCTGCCCTTTTTGAAATCACCCTAAACACGAATTCCATCGTAATCGAAAATGGTCTATGAACTCCGAAAATCGGTCACAAAATTCATTCGTAGTAGAATCACAATGAAAAATCTGCTACAAAATTTGTGAAAGTTGCTGTCACTGAATAGGAATGAAGTGGAAATTGGCATGTTTTTCTATGACACGTTATTTACCTCCAAGCATGATGTATACAAAATTACGCTTAATGAAAATCCGCCATGTTTTTGGGGACGTAAAGCGAGATTAGTGACGTAAATTTCAAGAAAATGCCACAGCGGCGCAAGAATAACGCACACCTATTTCCATGTTTTCTTACATGTATTGATCGATCCTGATGCAATGCAAAGCACTTCGCGACATTAGAAATTTCAATCAATTTTACATACTTTGGCTCGTGAATCGAATTTTATTAGTTTTCGAGTTAATCTTTCAACTGCCACAGCGGAACAATTCAACCGATCTCATCCCCCTGTACGTCACATCTGTCAGTTAATTCGTAATCTTGTATACATCATTCTTGATTTACGCCGGAGTTCGTAATTCCGTTCGGATATTGTGATACCATTCCTCATAGGTCTTATCGTGACTTCGAACTGTAAGAATGCATTCTGTGATCGGTTTTCGGAGTGTATGAGTTTTGGAATGTTTCAAAAACATAAAATTAACTTAAAATAGAAAAGAACAAAAATAATTACTTAGAAGTGTGAATGTTCTCTCCGTTTCATCTGTGTAGAGACTGTTGGCTTATAGAAATTGGTAAAAAGACATATCCGCTGGAAGAACACATTGTCTTGCCAATGTTTCTTTCCATCCTTTGACCCGAAGACGAAGAAACCCCTGTATACGATTTTTGCGTTAAGTCACCTTCCATACCTACACTTTTTACACATTTTTGTTCACTTCAATGTCGAAAGTCATTAATAAATCGTGATGACTAATGGACACATAGTTGAACTGTGTCTGTTTTTTTCGTGAAATAACTTAAAAGCACACAGAACATGCGTCCCTGCAACGCGATCTAAATGAATAGCTGCCTTTCTCTAGACCAAACTAAAGTAAGCTATGACTTCCTCACACTTAATGATGCGTGCATTAGTCTGGATTTATTAGGTTGTTGCACTGAGTGCTTCTATTGTGATCTGGGTAATACTTGATCCCTGGTGACATCGCTCTACGTAACCTAGCCATCTGAGACGAAAGATTCGAACTTGTTTGACAGGTCGATGTCGCCGTACAGTTCGTCGTTCAGTCTACTCCTCCTAACACTATCCGTAAATACGGGGACGAAGATAATTCAAAGCACTTTTTTCTCGAAGTGACCAAGTATATCCTAGTGTCCATTGGTCGCTTCCTTCTCGATGCTCACAAACTCCCCACTGGCACCCCGTTGTGCTCTTTATTCATGGACCAGAAATAATATCGGATGCTTTACTACCCAGTGGCCAAGTGCCAGAGGAAGCTCAAAAAGCACGAAACAAGGAATTCAAAAAATTCCAAGGCCAAAGTAAAGTGGTTAACAAATGAATATAGATGTTTTAACCCACTTTTTAGATAAGTTCCGACCAAGTAATCACCAGTAGGAGAGTTTAGCCCACAAAAACCATCAATTCTTAACCAAGGGATTTGGATTTGCTTAAAGCTCTACCAGCTCAACAAAGCAGTGATGATGAAGATGATGGCAAATATGGTGAACATTTTGTTCCATATGAATGTACACATATATTGTTTTGTGTCTGATCTGTAGCGATCGATGATACATTTATTGAGATTTTTTCTTGTTTGGTTGATTTGAAGCCAGGTTTCAGGTCATTCTGCCCCACTGTGCGACAAGGAGGCAAAAGAGGACACTCTACCTCTGTCACTGTGCGAGCTTCTACTAATTGAGATTGAGACATACACCCTAATTGCGAGTCGATCGGATCGCTAGTCGAATCAAATAGAGATTGGGTACACTTTTGGTGTTTAGTGACTCAGACGATTGACAACCGTGCAATTTTGAATGGGAAAACTTGCCTATGACGATTCTGACGGCTACGGATATCGTTCGCGCTTTCATAAACCTGAGCACACGGACATTGGAGAGAGAGACAGTGTGTGAGGTGCAAAAAGTTTGAGAGAGATGTATGATAAGTTCACCATTACCTGGCCAGTCACTAGTATCAGACCACTTTCTACAAAATGTCGTATATGAAGAAAATGTACCATTTTTTCGTGGTCAAACAATTTGTGACTACAATTTCAGATACATTTAACATTTCGGTAAAGTTTGACGAGAGTGATCATCGAAGCGCTGTATAAAAAAAAATAATCAATGTTTTCAATCAGAAAAAATATTGTGGCCGACTATTGGATTGTACAATGTTTACAATGTTCCAGTAACCGGTCAGGGTGGTCGGTTATTAGAAATGTGTTTAACATGTCAAATTTTAATTACTGGACTACTATGGGCGGCATTGGAAATGCATGCCTTTTTTAGCAAATGATTCAGGAAACCGCAGAACTTTAACAATGAAACCTTTCGCGAGATAATAGAATAGGAATAGGATATTAAAAAAAAACAATTTGACTTAATTTTAGTCTTCAGAATGTAATGTACCAAAGACGATCTCGCAGAATAGGTTATATGGTAAAGTTGTATGGCCTGAGACTGTTAAATACAAGACGATAGACATATTACAAACTCGCACATTCATTTAGTTTTTCATGTAAAAACTAACTTTTTCGAAAATCCATCCATTCCAGATACGTTTGAACAAACTTTTTAGTACAGCCTACAAAAGTTGTACGAACAGGGGAACTTTTAGAATCGGGGCAACCGATATAAAAGCGCCTAAAAAACACTGAAAAAAATCGGTTCCTCCTAATGCGGTTGTTGATCAAAGCTTCACTTCCAAGCCCCATTCCTACAACCATTCCGCGTCTTTTCTCTTTCCAATGATCCCCTCTGCAACTATTGGAAATGCATGTTCAATTTCGACACTTTACCCAATGAACGCGTGAGATTGTCCAAAGTAAAAGTGAAGTGGCCGGATATTTGACCAAAGTGTCCGCTACATTACAGCAAGTTAAATTAAATTACATGTGCATTATAAAAACAATGTTCATTTTACTGAACAAAATATCTTAGTTTACAGACAACATTCAGCTCATTTCCAGTTGGATGCACTGATTCTTTTGGGCTTGGTTGCTGCTGCAGTGATTTCTCAGTTCTCTCTTTGTCGCCGGACACTTAATTAATTTTTAGTAATTTCCATGATGAAAGTACCATTTGAATACATCAACCTCTTCAAATAATTTGGCAACTTTCTGCAATGGTCTACGACTCCTTTTTGAAATATTTGTGTTTGTGCTGTCAAGTCGTTCGAGTGGCTCCAGCCATTTACCCCCACAGTGACCAGAAAACAGCAAAACTGTCCCAATTAACCATTCCGCCCGCCCATCGTCGACCACCCCGCAGACCCGACGGAGAGAGCACACATAATGTGGCGGTAATTCCGAGGAAACATATCTAAGCCTGATTTCAAATAATATGCAAATCCCTTCCGGTAACCTTTCCGACGGTTGTGTCCCCCCAACGATAAGGACTCGGTAATGACATGCAAAACCACTCAAAGAAGACGACATTTGCATATCCTTTTCCCCAACAACAACCCTCCAACCCCTGCCCCCACTCAACTGATAATGACTCTATAACTTCAAATCAAACACGACCGACTCCCGGTTTAGATTGCATCAATAGTGAAACGAGTGAAATTCGTGCATAATTTGTTTGCGAATCTGTCGAGTCAAACCCTAAATTAATTTCATTCGAGGGGACTCAGGACTGGCGTCGCCCACCTGTCTGCCCGCCGCTGGGTTGTTTATCAGCAAACACATTCCACCAGCCAGCCGATTGCAAACACACAGCGGCCGCCGGTGCCCGTGGCGAATGCAATTAATTTCGAAATTAAATAGAAAATTAATTCGAAAACAAGCACAAACACAATTTACAATTTAAATCCTCTCGCCAACTCAAAGAGATAACTTTTCGACTAGCAAATTGTCTTATCCCACTGGCGGTGCCGCCTGCTTCTGGCATCTCCATCGATCGCGCCACTAAATGGAAGTCCAACATTTGCACAGTCCTTGCCGGGGGAGTGCACAGGATGTACACCACTTAAGATACACACAGTTCCGCCCCGAATAAGCGCTGCAATTATTATTTCGCCGTATTATTTCCTAATTCACCGCACCGCACAGCACCGCACACAAAAGCCGGCGACAGCAACGACGACATGACTTAAATGGAAATCTGCTGGTGCAGTCGCAGCAGCCTTGTTGCAACGCTTCTGGCTGGCGGCTGGCGGCCCCCGTGGGGTGGTTCGGTTGTTGTCTCGGTTCGGTTGATTTACACGAATCCTCTGCTGCGTCCCATCGATAGGGGCGTCTAGCCTGGTAACCGCGCTTGCACAACAAGCGCTCATCAAATGTTCGCAAATGCGGATTTTCGCGAGCTGTTCCCGGCTTGTGTTTGCACAGGGCGCTGATTGTGGGCCGTGGCCAAGATAAATTGGAATTTCGCGAATGTGTGCATGTGGGCATGTGTGCGCCTAAGCCGGGAAGTCAGGATTTAAAAGAGAGCCGGAGCAAATATTTGCGGGCGCACAATCGCAAATATTTAGTTGACTATGAACATTTTTGGTTTCACATTCGGTTTCAATCGACGGACGCGCCGATTGAGGAATTGTTTTCATTTGTAAATGGCATTCCCCACCTTTTCGTTCGAATGCTGCGTCGATTGAAGTTGCACTTGTGTGCCATCGGATGGCGAGTGATTTATGGTGTGCATGCATTCAGGCGGTCATTTCGTCGATTGGCAAAAACAACAAACAAGGCGATGGATTCTATTTCACTATCTGTGGACGGAACAAGGTGTCATGTGTTTTTGATTGTTTTTGTGCGCGTAAGCAGTTGGGTTTTGACAGTTGATTGTCAGCACATTTAGTGGTCTGGGATGTGGATTCAGATGGCATTCATCTGCCAGATACTCAAGTCCCACCGACTCTCTTCCGTCGAAGCCCAGCGGCTAAGGTGTCGGAGAAAGTGACTTTCGCCCAGCCGTCGGTGATCATTTAAAATTCTAGCAGTATGTCACGTTTGATTATGCACTCACTGACACTCCTAGCTGTCCTGCGAATCGTTTCTGCCGAGGTTCGTTAATTGAATAGAACTTTAACGTGCCGACCTCTTGCTTCAAATTTTAACATTCATCGTCACTTGTCTGCTTTCAATGGTTTACAAAAACCGACTAAATGACGCAGCTTGCTCAAAACAAAGCTTATGGCCTCTTATCGCAACTCTTATCGGAGCAGTTTGCCAGGCGCATTGTTACATCAATGTTTCTGAGGCAAAACTTCAAAAAGTCCCTCACTCGTCAAATGACTTTCTTGTCTTGCAATAATGTCTTAATTCCTAGACTTCGTGTGAACGGTTAAGTCTTGGAAGAGTATAAGACTAAAGGAAGGTTTCATTGCTGATAGCCGACTGTCACAGTTGGAAGTTGTAGCGAACTTAATTCTACTTACTTATCAGGCAAGCAAACCATGAAGGGTCTGAGCCAGAGCAATTGCTGCCTTCCATCGGCGACGGTCCTGGGCACACTGCTTCCAGTCATCAAGGCCAAGCTGTCTTACATCCGCGATGACTTGGTCTCCGCGCCGGAGGTTCGGTCTTCCTCCCCTTCTCGAACCAGGAGGCTCGGATTCGAAGACTCTCTTTGCTGGAGCGTTGTTGCCCATTCGCTCGATGTGGCCGAGCCAGTGTAGTCAACGGATTTTTGCTTCCGGACTACGTCCACATTCTTGTACACCTCGTAGAATTCGCGGTTGTGTCTTCTCCTCCATTCGCCTTCCTCACAGACGGGACCATATGTCCCACGTAGAATTTTTCTTTCGAAGGCACCAAGAATCAGCTCTGCAGCCTTATTTAATGTCCAGCTTTCGGTTCCATAAAGTAGGACTGGCAGGATAAGGGTTTTTTAGAGCATGACTTTGGTCCTTCGAGTCAGGAGTTTCGAGCCCAGTTGTTTTGACAGACCGAAGTAGAATCGGTTGCCAAGGGCGATTCTACGTCGGATCTCCACTATGATGTCATTCGTGGAGCTTACGTTTGCCCCGAGGTAGACAAGCTCTTTACTACCTCGAAATTGTAGCTGTCGATTGTAACGTTTTGGAACTTAATTTTGAGAGGGTGAGAAATGTTGGCTTTCTAGCGTGATATTTACTGGACCTTCCTTATGCCACTCGTAATGTTACACGGAAACAGAGCAGTTTCAGGCAACTGGGGTTTGATGCGACGCAGTCAGATTGCGTTTCGCCAATCCTGACTTCGAAACTTCGGCTATTCGTGTGTTTCTCGGACGAAAATGATCGTAATTGACGGTTGGAAACAAACGAAATAAGTTTGCTCCAAGCACTGCGACAGTACAAGGTGCACGGATATGATGCAACCCATTTGGGTTCCCTAGCATTTGAAGGCTTAAGTAACGTCCTTCAAGCTGATTCCAAGCAACACTTGATCTTAAAGAGTAATGGCTAATCCATAACCAAACCACAGCCTCTCTGCTCTCTAGTCAAGCATAAATTCACATTAGAACTTGTAGGGTTATGTTGACTAAACATCGATGAAATATCATCTGCTGGCCATCATGCCATACATGTGTACAAAGGTATGGGGCAGGGGATGTTTTAGCAAATTGTAGGACTGTCCAGTCATTCATCATACTGTCACACCACTCTCGAGCACACTGATGCCCGAGATAAAGCAAATAATCACTGGGAAACTTGAAATTAAGTCAACAGAAAAATTCCTTTGAGCTGACTAGACGGTCATCTAAAATCAGCTGCCGTCGACGACCAGATAAAAACGCCGGCCACTGTGTCATTGACACCGACATGCCTTTTGGTATAACTACTCGAGACAAATAAGAAATGGCATTCGTTCAGCATCAGCTCTGCTAGTATTATCTCCAAGCTGACTCTTCTTAGATTTCAGTCGACGTTAAAGGAGGTCCGGCAAATCCGACTGTGTAAATGGAATACTGCCAGAAAATCTTAAGGCAATGGGTGAATGCGTTTTCTTTATGTCCCTCGCGTGTTATTCAGCTCGTCTCTGGAAGCGGTGGGACATCAGGCGATTGGCAAACTTTCTTTATCGTCCTTCAAAATAAACTGTTAAAACTACAGAGGCATACCTCTTATAAGCCTCATTCGCAAAGTCGACGTTAAGACGTTGGAGGCGCGTTCTAGATCTTACGGCCGGAATAAGCAGTGTGGCTTTTGTCGCTGCAGAAACACAACCAAACAGATCTTCACTTTAGGAATGGTGCTCGAGAAGACTTGGGAGGAACGCAGCAATATTGTAGATTTGGGGTGCGTCTTGTCACCTGTACTTATTATATATATGGATTGGATGTTGCATCGCAGGAGAAGGTTTCCCTCTTCGGTCAGAAATCTGTTAACAAACGCCCTAGTTATCCACAGTAGGGCGGAGTCCCATTAAAGCAGATGGAGGAGGTTAAGTGTTGCGATGTCTTTTTCGCAAGTAATGGGTGGAAAAATGCTGAGGATTGGCCAAGCTGGGTCAGTATGGAAACAGCTTTGAAGATCTGTAATCAGGGATGTCAAAGTTGGTCTCAAGGACTAGCTAGCGGTGTTTAACACAGTTTTTGTTCCAACTCTCTCCTACGAGCGATCAGATGTTTCGTGTGGTGTTGTGACAGATACTCGCCGTGATTGGACAAGAAACAACATTGCTTGAGAAACCAATTGTTGAGCAACTGCTTCTGCGGAAAGAATTATGCTTCGAGGCACAAATGTCCTCATCAATGCTACGACTACATTAATTAGGTGACCGCTTGGAAGAGACAGGACGTGTTGATTGGACCAAGCCAAAAACAAAACTCGCCTGCTTCCGCTTGAGCATAGCTCCTGATGAGTTAGAGGCGACACCTTCGATAAACACATGTGTACATGTGCTTGGAATAGACGGTGCAACCTGCGACATCCCTGAAGAAAGCGACCACACTGCAGAGCACTTCCTCTGCTATTGTCCCACCTTTGCTCATATCAGGTGACAGGTCTTCGTTGGCGATGAGATGGGATATAATGATATTGGCTCATCATCACAGAATCGCCTGCTGCCGTTCTTCTAGAAGACCAACAAACTCGAGTAAATGTTGGATGCTGTCTGTTGGTCCAACTTTTCTGAGTGTTACATTAAACATTAAAACCTTTGAAAAAAAATCCTGTTAACTAAGAGAAATCTTATATTGCAAGAGCTCTCTAAAACATGCATATCTCAGAAGCCTGTAGAGTAGAAGATGCGCTCTATCAATTCTTAACAAATTTAAAATCGGATACAAAGGCACAAAAAAATCGAAACTTCGTTCATTACTGCGACGAATGCAAGCTCCTTTCATCGGATCTGTTCCGAAGTTTCTTGCAATTAATTACATTCTGAAAAAACCCAACTTTTAACTGAAAAAACGAAAACAAACAAAATGTCCTTCCACTTGTTTCAAAGTTCGTCCAAAGGGAATGCAAACAACAAACTGTTCAACTCATTCGGGACATCGTTTCGCAATGAAAATGGAAACAAAATCCTCCTCCCTAACCACCTCATTAAGCCCCACAGCACTCGGATCGAATCGAACACAACCACTTCCCAAGTGTGTGGCCCTCCATTTCCCATGGCACACAAAAAACACCGACTCTCAATTGTCCTCAATTAAAATTTTAAACTGTGTGCAGTGTATCCTAGTTAAATGTTAATCCCTATTCTCTCCGCCGATGCCAAAGGAGCGGAAGAAAAAAAAGCAGAGGAATTATCTGGAAAATCCAATTAAATACTCGTGTAATCCCATCGCAACCACAAAACGGCGAGGACTCCACTCAGAATGTTCCACATACGCCCCAGCTCGACACGCCCACTGCGGCTCGCCGTGACAGCCGCCCACTTACGCATCGGGCCTGCCGCAGGTTTACAACCCTCATTAACGGGTTTAAGGGAACGAGTGGGGCTGCCTGAAGCCGGTTGCCTAAATGCCACATAATTCCCATCGTTCAACGTCGCCGGCACCCAGGTACAGAAGCATAATTCGGTCGGAGCACACCAGACACCAACCTCCGACGACACCCTGTCCTGGTGAGTCATTGTGTGCGACGATAACCCATTTACACGACGTATCTGTGGAACACCAGCAACAACTGGTGCTGCATCCATTCTGAGTGAAATAATTTCATGCTAAGAGTGATTACCTTCCGAATGGATGTGTGGTACTCGAAGGCTCCTTGAATCCACCCCCAGCGCCGTCATCAAAGCTGACTTTCGGAGTCACGTCACTAACGCCACTTGGACGTGTGCAGATGGTGACATAGGGGCAGTGCCCATCTGCTGGTGACGCCAATAGACCTCCACCCCGGGACGGCTATTCAAATATTGTCCGACAACGCAGCCCCACTTGTGGTCTATTGTGCCTCATATCTGGGGAATCATCCTCTCTCGCAGGCGAAAGATGGTGCCGGCGGTTGGGAGGGCAATTAAATTTGCGGTCGCTTTGATTGAAATTATTGGAAAACCACAGGCGATAACTATTGCACGGCACCGAGGAGCATGGAGGCACTCGAGGCCCCATCGCCTGTGTCCAGGACCAGCAACCGGTGCAGCGCCAACCAGCAGCACCCACGTATCGATTTAATTGATTTACACATGGGCTGAGGATCGAGAGCGAGTCTCGTGTAAGTAAATATTTGTGACGGATATTATCGGGGCCGGGGATGATGACACGACGTGCGGAGCGCTTGCCTTGCACTATATGCTCGCCGACCGAGTGACAGGATACATGACTAATTGGGAATGGAGATTTAATCAAGCTCGTAGTTGGTGAGCGTCTCGCAAATAAGACGGGCCGGGCGGACGGTTGGGCTCGGTGAAAGTCGATGCAAAATTGGCTGCGGAATAATGAAACGATGATGGAAGGGACGCCGGAGCTGCCGGCCATCCCCGGGGGACTCGTGTTAATGACGACCAACATCGCAGGACTGCTGTGTGCGCCGTTTATTTTATTTTAATTAATAAATCGATCGAGCGACTGATTAATTTATGCCAGGGCGTGATATGTCATTGTGATGTTGCCGCCGATATAAAATCACGGCGCAGCGTCCTTGAAGGGATGTCATTAATTAATATACGACTGTAGAATGCAGAATGCATAATTAAAGGGTGGTGGTGGCGGCGTGCTGCTCCCACCGAGAGAGCAAACATTGAGAAGGGTTTCGATTTAAGGACCCCATCGGGGTATCGAGTGGCCAACTGTGGGAAGGTCAATAAAGTGTTTGTGTGGAATTAAAGTGAGGGTTGCTACTTAAAGGATTAAATTGTTGCACTGAATGGATGAGGAGGCGATGCAAAGTTGTAACAGCAATTGACGGGGTTCTTGAAATAATGGCGGGACACGGCGTGAAGTGGCACTTGTCGTCGCCGAATTGAGTTCAAATGTAGCTCGCGTATTTGTTGTTGATGCTTTTGTTGTGGGAATTCGGTTGTGAGAACAATGTAGTCCTCTTCCATTTTGAATGCGCCAGGAGCACATTTTGAGCAACTCGCGGCAGACACTGTCTAATTGCCTTTCATGTCACTTTCCTGTGAGAAATACGATGGCATCGGTTGGGAAATTGATAGGACGAGAATATTAGAATACATTGCAGTTAGCGGTGAAAACGTACGGGCGTAGCCAAGAATGAAAACAACTGCAAAAGCGACAGTTTTAACAATACTTCTGGTGGATCTAGTAATCTTCGTTAATACCATGAAGTAGTTCTTCAACTGAATGTCATTTCACCCTGTTCGGTCTTTAGCGTCTGAAGAGCTTTAAGTTAGTGTGTTGCCACCAATTGAGTTTCCTGAGTTCGATCATACTTTATCACTGTTGACCAAAAGACAACGCGTAGAATAGGAGAATAAAACAAACGAGTCAGTTCTGAGCAAGACGCAGGACAAAACAGACGTCGAATTTTTTTTCCCTTAGTCCGTCCGTTAACAGTGTCTACCTGCAATTGCTGATATGAACGAACTTTCATTATTCAAGACTTGATTTCTGGGGACTCTGATAATGGTTATTTCTAAACGGTTACCAAAGAAGTTTCAAAATCTTGAGCCATTCAAAGTCGACATAGAATTCTATTCACAACACGGGCGCTTTCTGCGAAAACTATTCTTGTGTCCCTCTTCTAACTAACGATAAAGCCCACGCTGCTACACGAAGATAATTGTCGTTCACGTTCTCACATTGCCCAAGAAACCATTGTGTGATAAGGCGAACTTTTCATTCAATCTTTGCTCTGGTGCTTTGATAGCGAAGCAGTTTAAAATCATCGATGTCATACTTACTTAACCCTTCTGTCAATAAGTAGGTTTTGCCACACATATTCGATTGGAAAAGCTTTAATTTTTCTGATCCACTCAGATTTTTCAATTAATTGTCTACACTACACTGACAAGGTCAGACAATTTGGTAAAGATGGAAATTTCGAAATTGGAAAAGGTCTGTCCAGACCTACCAACCATCAAGCGTTTACAGCCAGCTTCGCTCCATATTCAACTAGCTACCTCCAGTTTAGGAGGCATAGTTGGTTGTGTTTGATACCGCAGCTCTATTCATTTATAGTTACTTAATTTATATGTGCATTTTTGCAACCTTCGTGTTGCATTTAGAAGATTGATTAGTTTATTTTGATTAGAATTACTCTTCGTTTGATTTCAGCGCTCTTGTCATTTCTGAGCTGATAGCAGTTCGTTGATAGATAATGTGTTTAACTACTTAAAAGCTGTAAGCTTTTATTGGAACGTTCTATCCGGTGTTGGGGTGGCCTTTGTCGTTGACAGCATGTACATACTTGGTTTTGGCCTCATTGATTGTTTAACTCAAAAATTTGAGCTAGGGAGAATTCGACTTAGGAAGAGTCCATTGTAGTTGAAACCGTCAAACTCATTTCGTGTTTTTTTTTTCGGACAGCGCACACTTCACTTTGGTAGCGCATACCTTAGACCTTACTCTCTCTTCGACAGCTGGTTTTGAGCATACATTCGTCTATTTGAGTGTTGCACTGTTTGCATATCCAGAGAAAGGTGGAACCCTTTTATAGGTCCAATTATAAACCATAAACCTATAAAATATTTGGAGACGTCCTTTCTTTCTATTCGATTCAGGATCTTCTCTACTGTTAAGCAGTTGGTAGCACAACGACTTCAAGCCAAATGTGTCTACAAAGAGCTGACGAGATTTTCAGACTACGGCGGGGTTTGACCAGGACCACAGCCGATAAGCCTGCCAAACATTAACCAGATGTCTTCAATATCGCACGCCATATTCTGCTATTGTCCGGTGCGGAGTCGAAGATTCTTCGAGCAGTGTTGTCCATGCGCTCTAAATAACCTAGCCATGTTAGGAGTTGCATTCGCAGAGGCATGGGTAGACTCATGTCGCTGTACAACCCGTACAGTTCGTGGTTGAATGTTCTCCAAGAACCATTAACGCAAACAAGACCAAAGATTGAACGTAGACATTTTGTCTCGGTCTTCTTCATTTGCTCTTGAGATGGTCCAGACTTCCGCGCCAGAGAGCAGGCAAAGATAATCAAGGTCTTATATAAAGTTAACTTGGTCCTTTGAGAGAGGATTCTACTCAGTTGCCTTTAGAGACCGAAGAACTGGCTCTTGACACCAAAGAAACAGTGATTAATATTAGTTCGGCCCTTAATCTCAGTACTGCCTACCCGAGGTACACGACGTCGTTTACTACATCGAAAGTAAATATGTCTAAGGTCGTCACGACGTCACTGGTGTGTCCTTTCGGGAAAACATTATGTGCTTCGTTTATCCCTCATTCACCGCCTAAACCATTTCCGGTCGCCTCCGATTAAGTACCAGCTGCTCAATGTGATCGACAAATGTGTCATCTGTGCTAACATTTTCTAATTGATCCTTGTTTCATTATTTAAGTTATTAACGCCCATTCTTCTATTTTTTTCAGAAACATCGATTTTCACCGTCGAAGGTGTGCATTTGTATCCAGAGCCGAATAGACAAAGCAAATGAAAGTTAAAGCAAGTTCTATCCCTGGATGGTGTTCGTCACTACTGTTAACAGCAGCCATATACATAAAATATAAAAAAAATAATAAAACAAAAAAAAAACAAAACGTTATAAGAAAAACATATTTTTTAATTTAATTAAAAAAAAACAACCAGATAGTGAAAGGAAAAAAACAGTAAATACAATTATGGAAGAAAAAACAAAACCCACACAATTAGATAAAAATAACAAAGATAAATCAACCAGACACACGGCTCCCCTTTTGTTTTGTGCGGCAATACGAAGTCCCTAACTACGTGGTGGCTCTCTCCGAACTTCAAAAGTGACACGAGATCCAACAGTTATATCTTCACATTTGCACCAACAGCAGCAGCAACAAAATCCAGGAACTGCAAAAATACCGACAAGGATTCTAAATGATTACGCTTAGAAGTACCACACAAAAAAAAAAACAAATATGTAAATCTAATGTGAATAACGACCAACAGGACCATTCACTTCAATTGAAGTGAAAAAAAACACAACAAGCTGATGAAAAACACACGTAAATTACGAACAAACAAACAAAAAACGTATGGAGAACTTCATAAGAAATAAAACACAAATAAACGAAAAAGCAAAAGTTAAGAGAAGAAAAACGCGCGTTAAACAAAAACAAAAAACAAAAAAACAAAAGAAAAAGAAAACGAAGAAAAAGGATATAAATAGCAACTTAGTGTAGAATATTTTAGTCGTCTTGTACTATCCATCCAGTCATTTACGATGCGTTCGCTCATCTTTAAAAGAATAAAATGAATTTATCAGTTCATCAATATTTTTGAACAATTTTTTTTCCTTTTCCGTTTTGTCTTGTCAATCATGTGTTCTTGGTTCCTTCTTTCGATCGTTTTTTTACTTTCTTCCTTCGATTAAGGACAATACGAATGAGAGAGGATATATCTAGAGATGTGTTAGCGTTTGTTACAAACATTGATTAACTACAAGCGACAAGCGACATTTCGTGCGTTCGTGCGTTCGGCGCCTGTATACACATAAACCACACACGCAATCAATTGTTATTTTGAATTTATTAATTTTTAAATTTAGTCGATAGTAAGTTTAATTATAACGGTATTGATAGAAAGAAACAAAAAATAATGAAATTTTCTGTTTGTGTTTCCTTTAAAATTAAATAATAATACAAAAAAATGTCTGTCTGTTTTTCGTTCTTTTGTACTACACTGTTTCGTTTGTTTTAAGAACAATCATCATTGTAAATCTTACAAATGTATCTAGCAAATGAAGCGCTATACACACGCGTATGTTTTCACTGCAATTTTATTTTAGTTTAGTCTTTTTTTTTCTTTTTCAAACATTTGTATTACTGCTCCTCTTTTTGTATAAGTTAATTTTCATAAATTGATTAGTAGACAAGTTTAAGTTTATATAAAAATAAACAAACGTTATTACAAAAAGTAAACAAAAAATGTATGGATTTTTTAAGTTGTTTTATTTTTGGTTTTTTGAATTATTTGTTGTGTTTTTGGAATGGAGTCGGGCGAGGCTTGGGGGGATATCTCAAAATTTGTCCTTTACGGACGGAAATTATTGTTGTCACCTCTTTGGTAGGCATTTTCTTCAACTATTCTATCGAATCGACGTTGGAATCGCTTTTTGTTATCTAGCATGGTCAGAAATGGAGGCCGACGAAGTCGAATTAAGTCAATTTGAGTTTTTGACAAGATTTAGGGTATCAAGGGGTGTACCCACCCCCTACTTGTTGTCCCTATAGGGTTAAAATAGTAAAATAAAATAAATAATAAAAATAGATATTAGAACTCAAAAATTCAGTTGAAGTCGAAATGTTATAACATCTGCTCTGGCATAAATTACATTAAATAGGTCAAAATAATTTACTTCATTTATTTATAAATTTATTATAAATTACCCATCAAATCAATATCTTAAATTCCTAGACCGATTTAAAGCTCTAAACACATTTCCAAAAGTATACGAAAAAAAAAAATTTACTTTGGTGGCCCGTGACGTTGTGGGTATGTGCGTCGGCCCCAACCTCAAGTTTCGATTCCTGCGCTGTGCGACAAAAATAATTTCCACGGGCCCACCTCTTTCAAGTCACTGACAATGCTCAAAGAGTTGTCCTGGGGTGACAGCACATAACTTGTAACAATCGAGCATTGTTCATCGCCAGTCAACTAGAAGCAAATATGGTATTTTCTAGCAACATGTAACTTGAAACGAGTTTCATTGTGACTTCTACTTAAAAATGCCATTGTGAACTATAAAGTGAAGTGTCAAATTTGTTATTTTTAAATTAAACTTCGTTCATTAAAGTGAAATTGGATTTGAATCGGACAGCGAAGATAAAGAAATACTTAATGCCAAAATCAAAAGAATTTTTGATATGTGTTGAATTGCCTAGAGTAAAATCTTCGAATATATTGCATTCTACCTCATCCCTGTCTAGGTTTTTAGTTTCTTCATTATTATTGTGGTCAGCAATTTGACCAGGTCCGACTCCAAACATTTTTGCTGTAGGTACATATTTCTTCAACTGCTGCTTCTAGCCTTCGCATTCTATAATTAATATGTATGGACCACCGCCTGTGCCTTTTAAGTGGACCTTATTCTTCCTGAGTTTGTTCTTAACTTTACATTTCAGGGCACTCAAAGTCTAAAAATGCGCGTAATATATAATAATTCAAACATACATGCATTTGTCTTTAGCTTTTTTCCAGTCTTTGAAGTTGTTTTTTGTTGATGGATATATTTTGCTTCGCTTCCATAATGACGATAATTTTTTTCCATCCACTAAACAATTTTGTTTCAAACGTCATATTCGAATTTGTATGCTGCCTACTTTTACGATGCAATCGAGGATAATCGATTGAATCAAAATTGGTGCTACCCATGTTCGATTGTATCGACTCAACTCGATTGTTCCAAGTTACGTGCTGTCACCCCTGCTCAGCAGAGATTTTGCCACGTTGACTGGATTTCCAGTAATAACTTAGATAGCATTCTCTTTTGTGGGATATTTGTCACACTTTGGTTTTGTTTTCTCCGTGCATCGTCTTTAGTGAACTCAATCGCTTTCAGAAGCTCTTGAAGTGTCTGGGGATTCAATTTTACGGATTTTTCTGGACAGCAATTAGTGAAGTCGGTGTTGAACATCTCTATGTCTATGTCCTTAATCGTGGCTCATTTGGAATGAAAGTTCAACAATTAAATCCGTCTGTTTAAAGCATCAGAGGGCTCCTCAGTACCGAGAGTGATTTCTGCTTCTGTCCATATTCACCTAAGTTCATGAATTAGAAAAATTCTTATAAATGTAGGCGTACACTGTCTACTCTTCTCGTCCACTTCTTATGATCCACGGCCCGTGATATCGTCCACGTATAGTAAGATTATCAACTTTATGTAGAACACTTGTGGCTTCGCTTTTATCATTTCATGTTTTTTGTCCATTAACATGTTGTGGCTCGTGGCACTGTGAGTATGTGCGTCGTCCCCAACACACTTGGACCTCAACTTCGTATATTCGACTCCTGGTCTGAGCGACGAAGAATAATTCACGGGCCCACCTTTTTCGAGCCACTGGCTATGACAAAGAGCATAACTGTCTAGAAAAAACTTCTCAAACTTGGCTGTTCAGTTTTATGCTGTAGCTCCCTTCCAATTGTGAGCGGGCAATAGCACAACACGAGTGCTGCTGATAAGGGTCCTGGTCCTGTACGGATTTATTATTATTATTCAACCTTGTGACCACAGGCATTGAGAAATTCATTCAACAGGCCATTTCGGTTTACATTGCTTTAGATGACCATAGTCTCAGTTCAAAGTGTGCACCAATTGTTTCCTTTCATATTTTATTGATACATTATAATGATATGAATAGCCTTTGATTATATAGCTGCATTATATGTAGATCAGTAGTCCTACTCTAGGTACTCTAGATTAAATTCCAGAATCTAAAATTATTCATGAATCACGACTCCTCATTCAAGTCACTGACAATACTGGAAAAAGTTGTCCGAGCTTCGCCCCTTTATTGGTACCAATTACCATAAAGCTGTAGGTTCCTTCCACTCGTGTGAAGAGGTGGCTGCAAAGCTAGTTCACCTCGAACTGTCACTCCACCCAAGTAATCATGTTAACAATTGACTTGTGTCCTTTAAGTTTGAATTGACAGATTATTCCAAATTTCTTTTCGAAAAGTGTGCTTAAATTGTTCATTTTTTTTTTTTGAGTTCATTCAAGCCGCTTTCGAATGTTCATCAGTAGCAGTAGCACTGTCGATATACATGCTCTTCTTCTTCTTCTTGTGGCGCTACAGCCCGGGGTGAACCTGGGCCTCGGTCATCAATCCTCTCCAGCTGGCACGATCCTTAGCCAGCTGCACTCCAAGTTGGTTGAGGTCCTTCTCCACTTGAGTGCGCCATCGGGTTAGTGGTCGTCCTCTATAGCGTTGTCCCACTGGATCGGAGTCGAAGACTCTTCGAACTGGTGCAGTGTTGTCCATGCGCTCAACATGGCCTAGCCATCTTGGGCGTTGAATCCGTAGAAGCCTGACTAGACTCATGTCGCTGTACAGCCCGTACAATTCGTGGTTGAATCTTCTTCTCCAGGAACCTTCAACGCAAATAGTACCAAAGATTGAACGCAGAACTTTTCACTCGAAGAGACCAAGTGCGTCTTCATCCGCTCTTGAGATAGTCCAAGCTTCCGCACCATACAGCAGGACAAGGATGATAAAGGTCTTATATAACGTGATCTTGGTCTTTCGAGAGAGGGCTCTACTACTCAATTGCTTTTGTTGGCAAGAGTTATTCTGCGTTTAATCTCAGTACCGATGTTGTTCGCACTATTAACTTGGGAGCCAAGCAAGATGAAGTCCTTCACTACCTCGAAGTTGCAGCTGCCTATGGTGATGTTCCGACCGAGTAGTCGATGTTGTGTGTCCTTTCTGGATGACAACAGTACGATATGCATGCTCTGTAATGTAAAATTCTACTTCGGAGTGGTCTGTGTACTTCGATTTAAATCTGCAGTTTTGCAATCCAATTTGGGTATGCACAGATCACCAAGTCAAAAGCGAAGTGATTTTTTTAGCCCACTTCACTGGCTCTCTCTCTCTCTCACGTTATTTCCTTTGTTTCAATTACAAATCTGTAATGAATATGTCCAATGTAATACCATAAGGTGCTCCATTACCTGATTTACATCTTATACAAGGCTTGTCAAGCATTCGACTGAGCGGTACCTTAAGAACGAAACCAGTTCAAATTGTGTACTTTCAATACTGCAGGCAACTAGTTCTGATAGGATTTTTGCTACACACTTCTGTCAAGTGCTCTGAGGAGCCTGGAGAGCCTTTTGAGAGATTTTGACTATATTACTCGGTCACGACGTAGAATAGTTGAGTTTAGTTAGGTTAGTTTAGAGAGATAGGCCACTAGTGTCCTAATCTAGGTTCGTTGAGGTGTCACTACTAAAATCAATTAAATGCAATGCCACTCGCTTGCTCTCAACCATTAAATCTAATCAAACATGTTATTTGATACGACATTTGATATTATTCTTCAGCTAATTGCTCTGAGGAACCAAGTAGCGTCTATGCACTTGGACCTACGTGCTTCGATTCCTGGTACAGAAATCTCTTTCGAGTCGCTGACAATGCTCACAGAATACTCTTGTCAAAAGAATTCTTCTCAAATTTGGCCGTTCGGAGTCGCATAGAACTCTACATCCCTTCCGCTTGTGAGAGAGCAAAAGTACACACAATACGAGTGGTTGCTGAGCTAGACCCTACGGTCTGAAACAATCCTTAAGCGAGTTACGTATTCTAGCCGCGTCCGAAGTTCAGTAGGAAGGGTTTTTCATATCATGTCCTTGATGTTAATCGATATAACCGATGATACCAGTTTTGATGAATGTGGAAATCTGATAAATTGATTCTCGTTAAAGGTCTTACTGGACACAAGTCCACTATTAAAGCATTGCATTCATCCCACGAAGCAATTGGCATCTGTGTATTTAATAAATTGCAATTGGTTCCTGATGAAGACGGTTTCCTCCAAGGACCAGGATCGGTCCAGTCGTCGATCCTCTGAAGATCGGTCACTGACTCAATGCTGTGCCCATACCTAGCCTGGTACTAGCGTATTTGTCGGGAAAACTAGACGGAAGCTGATCTACTTATCTGATGATTTATTAAAACGTTCATGCTTCCTGTTTAAGTGGGACCAAACAGTTTTCTCAATTTAAATGTATGTATTCTTCTTCAAAATCTAAACTAAGAAGCTCTGACTTTGTACTGAACTCAACTGTAATGCTATTTTAATTAGATCGGCTGTATCCTTTTATCCTAAGAAGACTACAGCTTCAGTGGTTCACGTAGGATCATGTTAAGTGCGTTCACTTGACAACAAGATTCCTGGCAGAAGTTAAACGCATGAACAGACTTTAAAACATTTCGATCCCTCAAATGTTCCGTCAATCCGTCAAATGTTGAAAAATGTACGACACTATGATCCAAATCCAATCCAATCCAATCCATCTGGGGTGCTTTTTTGCGCGTGCTTAGGAGCTACCCCTTAATTGTCCGGGATCAAGACACAGCGCGGTAGAGATGGAGGTGTTAGATTCCTCATTTACTGAACTCAGTACACGATCTTATAGCCGTTCTTCATAAGCGCGACAATGAGTGGTTCTAAATTGATTGGCCTTTTTCACAGATTCACGTTCGAAGATAACACTTCCAAGCCAGCACTTACTTCGACTCACTGACTATGTCCAGAGTCTACACTGAAAAGAAGACCAATTTCTCATGGTGTACCTTCCGTAACCTAGGTCGCTCTCAATCGTATGACACGCACAAGTCGAGTGAAGACTAGAACAGCAACACCAATGCGTCCCTAGAGGAATATGGAAAATATTTAAAATCGAGTTTTGATGCAAAAACACATTTTATTTATGCCTAGCTGTTGTAAAAATTAAACCCCACACTTCTGAATATCGGAAGCAATTGCCAGATGATGATAAGGGTTTAGCAGATTAGAGATTGTAGCTAACCTTCCCCAAGTAGCTGAATGAGAATGAGACACGTTTGCCTGTTTCGAGATTTTAAATCTAGAAGATATAAACTGGACACAAAACCGAACCAGAATATATTTCGTATTTCCTCAGACGTCGTCTGGTCGGTTCGTGTAGACTGTAGTTCCTTGGCACAAGCACATTGCCATTGTAAGCTAAACAGCCATTAAAAGCGTTCGCATTTGAGGCACATTCGATTTTATTAAACCACCTGATTGCTGTGTTAGAGGTTTAATCGCTTAGCTTTATTACTGTTTCAATTTTTATTGTCGCGTGAACTTCAACTTGAAAAGCACGATAGACATTCTTAACGAATGCCTGCCAGATTTGTGTTTTTTTTTTATGACAGCGTCAACCTTGTGAAACATCAATCAAAACGTGTGCTTAGGGGAGGTGGATTTGTGTGGTCAATGGATTAGTGCGTTTCTTCTATTAGGGGGATTGTTTGTAGTGGATTTCAATGTCGATCGTGAGAGACTGTTTGGGGGGAAGGACAGAAATGCTACGGAATGGAGTGTAGACGATGTGTGAAATGATTTGAGGGAGTGCGAGGATGAGTAATTTCCTTCCAAAAAATAACACTGGCCGCTTTTAGAAACATTTTCATAAAAAAACCTGCGTTCAATCAACTAGCGAACGCAAACATCATTCAGCACGATGTCTCTACTAAGTTGTATAACGCCTCTTAATTTGGCCAATTTCAGCCAGCTTTAGAACAACATACACATCTGCGTAGTAACAACAAAAAACGCCTACAACTTGCCCACTCCTCGGAAGCATTTAATGTTGTTTTAGTTCATGAATCAAAAGCGACCAAATATTCAGCGCACAACTACGAGCGTACGTGTGGAACACCAGCTACGTGACATTTTTGTTTTGTTACTAATCAGTTTTATTATGATTTCTGTTTTTTCTCTTTAATTTGTTGTGAGGAAAAGCGTGTTGGTTTACGAACGCAGCTTGTTTTGCTTCGCATCAATTTACATGATCATATTTTTTAATGATGTGAAATGCCAAAAACTGCTTGTTTGGACAGCACGCCAACGAACGTTCGTGTGGCGAAACAGAATGTATTTGTATTTACCTTAATTTAGTGATGTTTTTTTTTATTTAAAGGAACACAAAACTGCATCCGTCTTTTCTTGTGCTTTATTAGAAAAATGAATTATGTATATTCTTTCTCGCTGCATTTTAACTTAATTTAAGAATCAGACAGAAAACGTTAAGGAAATAGATAGTTTACCGAGAATCAAAAGCAACACCAAGCATCTGCACTGTTTACTAAAGAATCACAGAAAAAACCAAAAATAATTAGAGAACTATCGGCACAAAGGACAAAACAGAATAGATCTAGATTAGTTGTTAAACTTAAAATTACATACATCGAAATCAGTTGTACAATTCAAATAGGAAACTCATTTAAGGACTAATTCATTTGATTTTACTTTGATATCCATCACCTCCCTCATCCATCCACAGTCAAACCATACGTAGAACCTTCCCCCACACGCGTTACGTCTTACCAATCGGAGAACAAATAAAACTTAATGTAGTTCGTACGAAAATAAAATAAAATTTAGATAAAAACAAACTCAAGTAGAGATTATTCCTTAATAGATGGTTAGTCGATTTTAGAACCGTTTTTCAAAACCAAATTGATATTGAACATACAAATAATGCAAGCAAATAACACCACAAGAACTATTCCTTTTTCTTATGAAGAAAATTAGAAGAAAACAAAAACAAAATTTAAATCTAAGCACACAACTCGAAGTCGAATTGAGAAATTTAGAACGTTTCTACTAAGTTTATGTTTACGATCTAATTTTTTGTAGAAAATTTAATACAATCAAAAACGAATTAACGTAAGAATAATATTTAAACAAAAACAAAAGTAAACAAATTAAATATTAGATTTTCCGCCAAAGTCGTAGAAATAAAAAAAAATACAAAAAATGATAAAGTAAATTAAAAGAATTTTATAGTGGATTAATTGTAGTTAAACTTAATGTAGAAATTTAAAGTTGAAAAAAAAATTAAACAAAAAATTAAAAGAAAATATTAAGTAAACCAAGTTTTGTAGAGAAGACATTTTTAAGTTAGTTACAAACTAGATGAACTAAAATATCAAAAAAAACAAAGAAAACAAACATGATGAAAAAAATTAATTTATAAGTTGTTGAACGTCAAATCAAATATATAATGAGAGGACAACGTTTGTTGTTGGTCAAGATGTCACGAGGAATTGGTATGATGGGGTCCAGTTAAAATTAATCGGAAACAAGGGGAGGATTCCTTGGTTCTAGGTCATTGGTCGATCGGAGACTTGTGATTTTATGGAGACTCTCTGGTTGAAATTGTAGTTGTAGAATTATCGAATAAATGACATTTTCAACAATTACGCCTCTCGTCGTGGCACTATGTATCTGTGCGCTGACTCCTTCGCATTTGAACCTGCAGCGTTTATGGTCAGAAATAATATTCACCGTCCCACTGAGAATGGCAAAAGTTTAGTGGCAAAAATCTGTAGCTCCCTGAAGCTAAGCTATGGCCCTCATGGACCTGAAAAGGCACCTATACTATTCTTATTTAATTATCGGGTCTATAACTTAATTCACGCTTTTATATTTTCAAAATTTGAACGTTCATTTAAGAAAAACAATCACAATAGTATTATTCAAAGTATTGCCAATCTGAAGCTATGCATTTTTCAATGAAAACTTTTTACAATGACAGTAGCTTCCTAACGCATGTTAACAATGGAATAATATAAATTACGCCATCTCTTAGCAAACCGCACGAATTAAGTAAACCGCAATGAGCTTCATTGAAGTTCCTATTCAATGCATACCTACATAGGGCATATAGATCCGGTAAGCAGCCAGAAAGTCACGACACTATTTCAGTCAACCCATTGGACAGTTGCTAAAGAATGTGGAAGTGGATGGTAACAAATTGAACCCTGTTAGTCAATTCCTTTGCAAGTCCTCGGCGCTTTCTTCGAGTATTAGTGCCAGATTAGTGATCAGATGGAGGTGGATCTTAGCTGGTTTCTATACTTCTACACAACACACCTCTCCCTGAAGGGCGTGTGAATCCATTGAGATGCCGAGAGGGGGCTGACTACACCCTTGTCGTACTCTGTTAGATCGTTGGCGACTTCCTTTCTTCGCCCAGCCAGCCCCGTTAGTGGTCCGATCCTTCCTCCTTAGCAGCTTTCCGCCACATGAAAGGAATATGTCAGATCTAGCTTCATAGTCTGTCTTACGGAGTTCCACCTCTTGTTACATCATCCACCTTCTTCTTCTGGCAAATGTTATACATTCGATTGCCTGGGATGCCCTTTCATGGCAAATGCATCTGCTGCCTCATAGCCGGCCCAATGTTCCAATGTCAAAGCTTTCTTGGTAGATCTGAAACGAGTGCAAGGCTGACAAGTAAAGCATCTAGCCCTTGGATGAGGTAAAATGTGAAATGCCACAACGTTGACTTACTCTACGAGTCGTTTTTGATGATTCAATTGAGTATGAAAAACAGGCCAATTACGTCTTCACCTTTAGTTGCACTCTCATTCGATATCGCATTCACAATCGTCTCAGAAATAAAAATGTCCACTTTTGCCAGTTCTTGTGTGAGATGACCAAGAATCGCAGATGGACGGTCTATAATGGGAACATCGATATTGTTTCCATGGTAGTGGGTAAGTGCGGCGACTTTCATATCGACCCCTAAGTGCTGTGTACAATCTCCGAATAATAAGGGTGGCACTACAGCTCATAGAGAGCCAGGTCCTAGCTTCTCAGCAACCACTCGTGCTGTGCGCTCAATATTTCTCTCACGATGAAATTCGGCAGCCTTAATAATTCACGCCTTCAATTACGGCTGACTTTCATTCAAGCACGTCATGGCTAGTTGTGCCCTTATCGACATGAAATTTAGTCTTGGAAGAAGTAGTTCTGTAGATCTAAACTAAGACTTAGCTTAGACTATCAACTTCTCAGTGATTTAAGGGATTCTCCCCCCAATCTCCATTTAAAATTTTTGCTATTTTTAATCTGCTGGTAAATGGCTCTGGTATGAACTAGGATAATTCACTTCGCATGAAAATTAACAAATTTTAAAGAAGATCGTCACCAATTTCCTTTATCCTAGTTCATACCATTGCTATATATGAGTAGGATAACGTATTAACATTTGGAACCGATTGGATTGATAGTTTTTGAGTAACCTTATGCACCAGTCGTAAGGCACTGTTTCGAGAAAAACGAGTTTAAAGTTTTGAGAAGCAAATTCTTCTGTTTAGAACCTACCTACCTACGCTCATAAATCAACTACCGTAAATGGGTTATATCTTCAAGAGTGTTTGAAATTTTGAAGGAACATTCTTGAATAGTTATAACATGTTATAGTTGTAAGCTCGAATTAAATAAAAACAAAATTCGAAACCGAGATTTTGGCGGTGCCCTTAATTTTCACGTGAGTTTACCATTTATATGGTTTCGGAAATGAATTTGTCTTGTAGATGTCTTGAGAAAACAAAAACAAAAAAACTTGTGGATTAGACACTCGCGAGTGTGACGGCTGCGGTGGCTGCAATTAGAAATGCTTAACGAGGCTTTTGTAATTCGAATGTTGGCTTTGCTGGCAATCAGGTAGAATTTTACAAAATTCCTCGTGGGTGCAGTCTAGAATTTGTCTTGTAGATGTCTTGAGAAATTCACAGATTTTGCCTATCCAGCCGTCTTTTAAAATACTTATGTGACAAAAGGGATACGTAGAGGCCACTATCATTTCTAGAATTCTTGAATCTCAAATTCTATCACGATTAAAAATGTTGAAAAATGGTCAACATCACTCGATTGCAAGACATATTCAGGGATGCCTCATAATCCCCTCTGTGTTCAGTGCGGCCAGTAAGTTTCAGTTTGGGCATTTGACTACACATTGTAAGTCTTCCTTCGAATGCGATGGAGACGTGACATGCAGAATTTTTCGAAAAAAAATCTTACCACGATGCCGGACTCTTAGCCACACTCTCAGGAATTCTTGCGATTGTCTTGTTCCATTCCATACATTGCCTGCTCTGTGCGACGAAAACAATTTTCACGAAAACACCCCTTTCGAGTTAGTAAGCCGTTCGGATTCGGCATAAAACTGTAGGTCCCTTCCACTCGTAAGAGAACAATAGCACAACACGAGTGGTTGCTGAGAAGCTAGACCCTGGCCCCCTACGGGCTGTAGCGCCACCCATATTATATATTATTATTATTATTAATATACATTGCGGGATTAATAAAAAAGAAACATTACCGCAGAGTGGAGTGTCGTTTTTTCTCCAACACACTTGTAGGACTCCCTCACAGACCACGTCGCCCCTTATCCTCATTCGAAGACCTTCAATTCAATTGACCATCAACGAACATTGTCTTATCAAAACTACCTCCACTGATTTACTTAACCTTAAGTTTTAACTTCGCAAAGTTATTGCAAAATGTGTTAAATATAAAATTATATACAAAGTGTACTCATTTTGACATAAAACAAACCAAAAGGCAATTAAATACCAATTTACCACGAATTAAACCACGAACAAAAAATGACCATCCATGTTACATTTAAGAACAAACACCAATTGCTACATACTCCCACAACCCTTCGCACAAATTATCATCCCAAATCGTACGAAAAAAACAAAACACAACCTCACTTGTAAGCTCTTATTTGCAATCGCATTCGAAAATCTCGTCTCTCGTTTATCCTCCCCTTACTTCGACACGCAAAGTAACGATGATATACATATATGTAGTACATATATACTTAAAAGAAAACAGTTCGCACATCCCATCCCGGAAATTCGTCCATAGTTTTAAGAAACACGCATTTTTTAGATGATGAATGAGAGGATAAGAAAAACAAAAAAAACACAAATCAAATATATTTACAACAAAATGGGAATTTTTTTGGCTTTTTCTATTGCATATTATATGTTTTTTCTACATGAGCAAGAGAAAGAATAAAATCGCCTTCGATACATTTACTGTAAATAGGACACACAAAAGAAAATAAAAACAAAAAATAAAATACGATAAACATACAAGCATGCATTCAGATGTACGTGCGCATTTGTGGTAAGTTTTACACGACGACGCGTTAGGACATAGAATCTCAACACACACACTCAAAATTGCGATAAGCAGAGCACGCGATGCGTGGTCAAGTAATATTGTCAAACAAAAATGATAAACATAAGTAAAAAAATAAATAAAAAATAAATATAAAGTTTATTCGAATTGAATTTTATTTACTTTGTTTCTTCGCGTTTCATTGAAAAGATAAACCAACACTCAGATGAAATTTATGAGAAAATAATAATAAATTGTTACACAGAATTAAGAGTTTTTAACGAAAACAAAAAAAAAATCTAAAATTCAGTTTGTTCTTTTGTATAGAGATTTAAAGGTGAATCAAGGAAAAATGAAATATTTTTTATTGATCGAAATCATCGTGAGAAAAATCCAGATAAAACTAATTACGGTTCAGATTATTATTGTAAATAATAATTTTAGTAATGTTTATAAAAAAATAAATATATATATATTAAATATATTGAAACAAAAAAATACTATAAATAATTTTTAAGATTTAAAATGAACGTGGAGAGTCGCAAAAGTCGATACGGAAAAATAAGAGGAAAACTGGTAAAAATAAATTTTATTATTTTAGTAATTAAATGTAATAACTAAAGTTAAGTTAATTGTATGATAATTTAGTTATAACAAATATTATAAGTTAAAGAAGGAAATTGATTTTATGATTGATTATGACACACTCTAAAACAACACACAGACACCCACACGAGAGATACATGATCAAAGTTGGTTATTCGAGTAATATAATGAAATTACTAACATTTTCAAAATGAAAGAAAAGATATTGAACATTTTAAAATAAAACAAAAATATTTGAAATGAATGTGAGGTGTTTAGTCTTATTTACATTGTTCTGAAATGTGTTAGGATTTCAGCTAAACTATTAATTACGCATAATCTTCTTTCAACAATACATTGTGACGTTGCTCAGAAAGCACTGATCCACGCAATACAATGTAAGCACTGGACATTTTGGAAATTATCACTAAACCGATATTGCTAGTTGGAATACTATTGCTAAACCAACACCCCAACTCTGGCATAATGCTGAAATGTGTGATTTAATGTGGTTGATATTCATGGGTGGGCGTAGTAGCCCTGGGGCTGGCTTCTACGAGGTCAGTACGGGCCAGTCAACTCTTCTTGATTGGTACCTTTTTAACGACACCGACCGCGTAGCAACTGCCAGCATTCTTTTTAGTTCGTACTGGAAGTCTTACAACTTGATGACACCTGCGACTACTCCAAAGATCTCAACACTAAAAATTGTTTGCTTGCGACAAAAGCGGCACTGGCTCATTACAATCTGTTTGGACAAAAAATTGGTCTCTCAACGAAATCATTTGCCACTCAAAAATATATCACAATTGCCTGTTTCACAACGCTTTGGTTGAGCATTTCAATAAACCCTTCATGCGACACTCAGTCGGAAACAGTCGCACTCTATTCAGACTAAGTAGATCATGAGGGCAATTGGCACAGAAACCTGCAGCACATGTTTGGAGCAAGAGGAGGTTGAGACTTTGGATCACCTCCACCTTTGGATCACCAGGAGCTGTCCGGTTCTTGGTATTTGTAGGAGAAAAGGTCACAGTCTCACAGCAATAATGACATCTGGAGGAAAATATTAAAGCACAAATTGGACGAACTGTACAGGGAGTTGATCCAATGCCTAATGTGGCTGGGCTGTGTTAAGAATATACTTAAACACTGTGCCACTGATAGAGAACGGAATGGCTGCACTTAAGATCGCGCAAGAAATAAATTATCAAGAAGAACTAACAACTCAATGAAGGCAGCTGCAAAGATCATTTAGATCTTAAAAAAAATAGTGGGAAACAGTAGACTTGTGTAGGTCATGAATGAAAAGAGCACTAAGAAGTGAACTAGTTCATAATATCATTTTGTTGTTCAGAAAACTCACTCACTCTGCATGTAATGCACTAAGAATAACTGAACTAAATCGAACTAAAACTGGCCTTAATTGAGTTCCTTGCATGTTTAACTACCGCAACGCAAGCACATCAGGCATAGTTGTATTTGTAAAAAAACATAAGGAATTCGGACTCGTCCTCAATTCCCACGCCAGGAATGCACATCAGTTTACCCTTAAGCCTGCTTTCGGACGCACAGTGAAATTTAGAGACTCGTTTTTTAGCCGCACTACACGAATATGGAATGCTCTTCCCAGCTCAATATTTCCCATAGATTACAATCCGCAGATGTTTAAGACCAATGTGCACAGGAACCTCCTCTCTCTCTCTCCCTCTATACCTTCGGCCCGTGCTGTGTCTTGACCCCGGACAATTAAGGGTATTATAACCACTTGAGCACGCGCAAATCATAAAAAAAAATCAAAAGCATACCTTAACTATTAATGCAAAATCTCTTCAAAAAAGCTAAGCAAAGTATACAAAATTAGGTGGTCTATTACATCCATAGGCTAGCCTATCCATTCTTTTTCTGATATTTTTGATCCAAGTTCTTGCATTTGCTCTGGTTTATGCGCCTCTTAAGGTTTCTTGGTATCAAACCAGGTTTGGACTACCTTGGTGTGTTTCGAATCATTATCGTGTTGTAAGCTTGATATCAGTGGTATCGACTCTTCAACATAAGGCAGTATAACAAATCTTAGTTCATCCAAATATTTAATTCGATCCATAATCCAAAGAATTGAAACTGAAGATCGGCACTATCCTCAACCAGAGAAAGCAACCCCAGACGGGGCTAATTTTTTGTTTAATTAACCCTTCCTATTTTGTAAGAAAATATATTAAAGCCCAAGCCCATAGAATCCGGTGCGTGCGTTGCAGTTGACATCCACAAAAATCGTATTTGCCGGACTGCAAAGAGGTGCCCAATGAAATACGTGCGTTGCGTGCGAAATACATATGTATACATTAATACATAGTGAAATGATACACATAAATACGTAAATGAGACACACGTGTTAGAATGAACTGTCATACGGAACAAAAGTTAAAAGTTCGCCAACTTCATCCATTCTGATGCATTCCACATATAGCCCACACTCGTTGTCTCGCTCCCTCTTATTAGATCTTATGAGTTGTCAATATTTTGACAACAAGCAACGCAGTCAGCGCTCTTAACGAACTACCACTTCCAGTCCCATCCAGCTGTTATAAGAATTGCCTTGCGACTACAACCACTGGTCGACATTTGATCACAAGGGCATGTGCTGAGTGGACCTCAAATCCAGATAAAGCGCATTAACTTTGCTTTCACTGCGATTCGAACCGGGGACCCATCTAACCAAGGGCAGGCACTCAACTGACGGCACTATCCAGCCGTTCTGCTTCAAGGCAAGCCAACCAAACACATCCAATGAAGCACATTTGAATACAAACTTAGTGCCCTTTAAGGGACTAAGCAAATTGTTTTCCCTTTCGCGGGAATAATTTCCTTGGCACCGATGTTCAAAGCGAAGTAAAACACTCCCTCCCCCACATTATATCATCCAACATCACAAATCGAAACAATTTCGCTTTCGTTGAACCTTGAACGTCCGTCAGCCGAAAATAGACCTCCCCTCAAAACCCACTAAATTCATACATATCGCAAGAGGAAATTCAAAATTATTGCCAAAGTTCCCTCCCTCGGCGATCTGTGTACTCTCTAACGTGCAGTCCGAATCCGATTCACTGCAATTCACCCAGAAATAGAATCAACAGCAATACTTTCGATTTTTCAAACGGCCAGAGGCCACAGGTAATCCGAGGGATATTTGTGTATTTCGCAAAAACAATCTCGCCCGAGTTTATTTCTGTTTACGATCCGATACTTCGGACTCGCAGTTTCGAAAGTAAAAGTTCTCCGATACAAGAGCCAGATGTTGACTTTGGCATTCGCCGAGTATACAAAGAACGGTTGAGCATCCAGCGGGGAGGAGCTGCTCACAGTGCTGAAGGCGGGTGTGAATGATGTGCGTGTTCCCAGATGTGCGCCGAAGAGCAGCTCATGAAACGTGTACCGGCGAAGTCAATTAAAGGATTGCTGTGACTTCGCCGGCATTGAAAGCGATGGTCGAGGTTCTGCCGAGTGCTTTTCGTATTCTTCCCGCACACGTACCTAATTGTGTATTGATGTTGCTCCAACATGTAATCAGTCACAGATCTGACAAAAGGAAAAAAAAACGTGACGGAATGATGCGACGAGGCGGATGAACAATGCTCAGCATAATGGCAGCGAGAGGGAAAAAAACGAACAAAAGCTTCCCGGATGATTAGATAATAGCGCCGCGAAAACGCCCAGTCATGGCGGCTTCATTGTCGGGAGGCTTCTGCTGCGAACTGTTGGCGGTGATGGGCAAATGAGTTACAATGGACTTGTGATGTGATGCCAGGGTGTTGGATATTGTCTTTTTTCTTCTCGCTGATGTATTGGATGGGAAAAGGTGGATCCTGGTGGGTGATGTCATTTGTGTGCCCATCTGCGGTAAGTGTTGTTTACTCGAGGTTACGTGCGCGGATCCTCTTAAACCTATAATCAGTGGCAGCGAACATGAGCAATCTTGAGGATATCGCATTCGAATGTAGCTGCATCTTTCAATGAATGGATGCTGTTCAGCTGAGCTGGTGCAAAGATTGGGCTGAGTCGCTTACGCACCAAGCTTGCCGATTATAGAATAACGTCATTTGTGACTTTTTTTTGCAAGCGGACGTAATTTTAAGCCAACAACGCATCTCTGCCCATCAGTGCTTTGTAACATTTACTTCCCGGTTGTAGTGTCGGCTATGAAAACAAACAATTAGTGCCCACGGAAGGGATTCTGCGGAGTGTGCTGCCATGTGAAACTTCTCAACTGCCACAGTAAGTGGTGGAGAGCAGTACGAGGCTTCTGTACGAGAGAAGTGGAAGTTGAGGGTGATGAGACGAACTCACACGACTCGTCATTACACGGCTAAATGACGAATGTTGTCAATGACAAGCACAGATAGACGACCGTGTTGAATAATTAATGCGATATTAAACGTATTGGCAAATGTTTTCGTACACAGTTTCTTCCTTATCGGCTGTCGCTTCAGACCGTGGTGGAGCTCAACCATAGACAGCAAAGGCCCTCCAACTTGCAAGATCTTCCCTCTCTTAGAAAAAAAAGGAACACTCACTCCGGATTACCAATCACATGGTGTCTTGTCGAGCTCCTAAACCACCTTAATGACACGACAGAGTCATAAAAGTCCCCTTTTAAGAATTTCTGGTCAGATTTCGTAAACACCAACGAAATTCGATCGCCAGAATGACATCCTTCGCCGTTGAACAGTTCTCCGCCCTTCTCAAGACTACGGGTCTGCATCGTTAGTTCCCTGCTCGGGATTGAAACTCTCCGAAAAGTGCTCGTTCAATCTGCGTAAAATATCCTCCTCATTGGAACACTTTTTTCGCAGATCTTTTGTCACCTTCCATCTTCTCGCCTAATCAATTTCAGGAATGCCCTGCTCCCACAGTCTATTTGCAAGTTCCTTACTCTTCAATGTACTGGCCACAGAAATATAATAATAATATGGGTGGCGCTACAGCCCATAGAGGGCCAGGGCCTAGCTTCTCAGAAATTACTCGTGTTGTGCGTGCTATTGTTCTCTCACGAGTGGAAGGGACCTACAGTTTTACGCCGAATCCGAACGGCCAAGTTTGAGAAGCTTTTTCTAGACAGGAAATACTCTTTGAGCATTGTCAGTGACTCGAAAGGGGTGGGGCCGTGAAAATTATTTTTGTCGCACAGAGCAGTACGCGAACCTACGACGTCGAGGTTGGGGTCGACGCACGTACCCACAACGCCACGGACCACCACGGCCACGGAAAGCACAGTCCCGCAAAAGAATCCAGTCTCTAGAGGGCTTCTTCTTTTCTCTAAAGGTTCCTTGACGTCCACTCTGAGCTCTTGGAATGAAAACAGACAGCATGTCGAAATGACAAATCACAGAGCAGGCTGGAGGACTCCAGGAATGAATATTTCCTCATCACATTTTTGTTGTGACATTTTAAGACTTTTAACAAGGAAATCATCCATAATAGCGACTCTGCCCTCAAGTCCAATTGAACGAGTTCAGTTCATTTCGTGCGACAAAGCATTTGCCACTATCAGACTGAAGAAAAAACTTCTTGTATTGCACGAAAAGTAGTCCTAAAAGAGGAATATTAAAGTATCAACAGAAGCACGAATCGACCCATGCGTCAGGAAGAGACTGTGTGGAATCGTGCATGGGAGTATATCAAGACTTACTTGCTATGCCATTATATAACTGTCCTAGTCGTCGTGATCGTGTAAGATCATTATATTTGAGGTTGCCTGAATACCATCTTTGGCCGTGATCGTCTTCTGTACTTGTCACATTTAATGCTATATCGACTGCATAGTCATAAGTCGCAGACAATTACAAGATTTCACAGTAAAAGCTGGTATGAACAAGTGCTGCCAGTATTCTGAAGTGAAGAAGAAAAATTACCATATTGCTGAAAATTGATCACTTCTGACCAAAGGCACTTTAACCTAGAAACGCCATTTCTTTGGCAATTCCTCAATCAATAAAGAGATGGTCTACCACACGCTATGCTCTGCAAAGAAAACTGCCAGAATTATTTCGCTTTTTGGACAATTTAAAGTTGACACAGCCGAAGGGGTTTATTGGACAGCATTTAAATTTCGTTTGTGTTTTGTTCCTGCAGTATGCTTCAACACTTCAGCTTCTTCTTCTTCTTGTGGTGCTACAGTCCACGGTGAACCTCGACTTTGGTCAACAGTCCTCTCCAGCTGGCACGATCCTTAGCCAGCTGCCTCCAATTTCGCACTCCAAGTTGGTTGAGGTCCTTCCCCACTTGAGTGCGCCATCGGGTTAGTGGTCGTCCTCTATTGCGTTCTCCCACTGGTTCGGAGTGGAAGACTCTTCGGGCTGGAGCAGTGTTGTCCATGCGCTCTACACGGACTAGCCATCTTAGGCGTTGAATCCGTAGACGCCTGACTAGACTCATGTCGCTGTACAGACCGTAAAATTCCTTCTTCTCCAGGAACCTTCAACGCAAACAGGACCAAAGATTGAACGCAGAACTTTTCTCTCGAAGAGACCACGTGCGTCTTCATCTGCTCTTGAGATAGTCCAAGCTTCCGCGTCATACAGCAGGACAGGGATGATCGAGGTCTTATATAACGTGAGCTTGGTCTTCCGAGAGAGGGCTCTACTACTCAATTGCCTCTTGAGCCCAAAGAAACAGCGGTTGGCAAGAATTATTCTGCGTTTAGTCTCTGTACTGATGTTGTTCGCACTATTAACTTGGGAGCCAAGGTAGATGAAGTCCTTTACTACCTCGAAGTAGTAGCTGCCTATTGTGACGTTCTGAGCGAGTCGTCGATGTTGTGTGTCCTTTCTTGATGATTAACACTTCAGCTTATCCGGCAAAAAAGATGTTCCCGCATGCACTGCAGCTAGATTTGTTGATTTCACTGGCAACGGGTTTCAACCACCTCCTCAACCCTGCCATTCATTTGGCAGAGGGTGCTATCCTTTCTGTTTTATTTGAATGTGACAGTTTCTATGAAAGTTGACTTTATACAAAAACCTGACCATCCCTGTCTTGCTCTATGGAGCAGAGGCATGGACGCTATTGATAGCGTATGAAGAAGCTCTTGGTTTTTTTGAGAAAAAGGTTCTGCGTGAGGTCTTTGGTCCTGTTTGCGTTGATGGCGTCTGGAGGAGAAGACTCAACCACTAACTGTACGGACTGTACAGCGGCATGCACCTAGTCAAGCGTCTTCGGATCCAACGCTTAAGATGGCTAGGTCATGTACAGCGGATGGACACCACAGCTCCGGCCCGTAGAGTCTTCGATACCGAGCCAATGGGACAGCGCAACAAAGGACGTCCTCGCACGAGATGGCGCACACATGTGGAAAAGGATCACAACCAACTTGGTGTGCGCAGCTGGAGACAGCTTGCGAAAGATCGTGTTGCCTGGAGAGCACTAATCAAAGAAGAAGAAGAAATTTCTGTGAATCATCTGTTATGAAAAAGAAATCGGAAGTTGTCCTCGAAATTATCTTCAATAAGTGGAAATGCAATCAAATGAAGTGATATTTCTATCATAAGGAATTTCCCTTTTTTCGTATAAAAATACCTTTTACCAAATGTGTGGAAACTAAGTTGAATTTACCCACGAAGAGATAAATTTACCACAGACTGGCAGCACTGGAACGAACGAATTTAAAAGCCCGTTCATATGAGGTTGCCGCGAATTGCGAACTTCGCAAACATTGACGTTTCATTCATATGGAGGTTTTTCATTCGCAGAGAACTACGGGTGCAAACTGACACTTCACTGCGAATTTTTTGTTCGTGAGTTTGTGGATCGCGTTTTCGTCTTTGGATTGCGTTTGTGTATCACGAATTCAGTTTGACAGTTCGCAGGGAGAATGATTGATTCGCATTGAAAAACTTTCAAGTCATTAATTAGGATACTTAAACTAACTATTATTAGGCTTTGAGTCTATGAAAAAAACTCGATAATTCAGTTACAATCGTTTTGCATACCAAGAAGTTTGTGTATATTTGCTGGTAAAGGGTTGTTTTTAAAAGTTCGCGTTCGCAGTTCGCCGCTCATATGAATGGGCCTTAACTGTGCATTAATTATCTAGTATCTCTCAACAGAAAGTTCAGCCTTAGCTCCTTCTCTAACCACAATGTTTTGATTCAACGCTGGGGCATTGGTGTCGACGGTTTTGTACCTTCGCAATAGCAATCTGAAAGACTGCCTACCCTTGGTTAGTGGGATCGCCGGTTCGAATCTCAGTGAAAGCAAGGTAAAAACGTTCTTGTTTTCAAATCTGGTCCAGTTACCATTTGCGTTGGGTTTACATTAATCACTGGATTTATCGATCAGTGCTAGTAGTCTGAATATGGGTATCACAATGGACCAACAATGATCCAAGTTTGCTGGCAATTTCGCTGGCAACCAAGTAACCTAACCTAATACAGATCATAGAGGTTGCGGTCTTCTCTTCTCTTCACCATCCTTGCAGACGGTTTCATCTATCCGACTTAGAATGTTTTTTTTTTTTTTGCAAATGCACCATAATGTCAAAATAAAACCTTTCTAGACCATGGCTGTGGCCCTCGAGGCAGTAGTTTTGAGAACAGTGCCCTTCGACTAATGTCTATGGACTTGGACATTATCCAAAACGCCTCTTCAGAGAGCACGATCTACAGCCAACTGCCAATTAAACACGCCAAGTCGGCAGAGGTCATTCTTGCATGCCTTAGTGGGAGTTTTCTTCACTTGCATGATCCATCGGCTTAGTGAGCGTCTATCGGGTTGTTCCACTGGTTAGGAGTCGGAGACTCTTCGGGCTGGAACAGTGTGCTCTAATATCATGCCCTCATTAGGCGTTGGGTCGGTAATCATCACGCTAGGCTGATGTCCAGTTCGGGGTTGTATTTGGTTCTTCAAATGCCATCGGTGAGATGATTACCGATCTTGATGGAGCAGGGAACATTCTCCAACCTAATCCTACACAATCTAACAATTAGACATGGCGTTGCCATATGAGGTGGTGGATCTGTCGTAGTCGGTCGTGGACTTCCTCGGTCTGAAATCGCACTTATAATCACCATTCGATTATTCAGGAGTGTTTACATGTTCAACGGGGAGGAAGGTGTTTTGGGCCATGTTGTGGAGTCATATCCCTCAGTATTTGGAGTAGTTAAAAGGGCCTTCTATACTGACTCAAAGTTTTATCTGTCGATCGTAATGTTTTGTCCAAATGCATGTATTTTATCATTATCATATTTAACTATCCATACACATAGCTGATTGTCAATCCGAGCAGATTGAATTCTATCAACCTTAAATAAGTTGTCATTCGAATCACGTTCTTGCTGATGCACATGCCTGAAGCACATGTCAATGATTGAACGTCTTCCGGTCTTTAATGTAAGTTCTTTATCTACCAACTCATGGACAAGGACCTACTTTTCGACGCACTGCGGCACTTCGACAGAACCTCCACTGTTATCTGTGTTGTCTTGTCTGTAAAGAGGCAAAATACGTACCTTCATGTGACTTCATTTCCCATTCCCAGCTTACTCCACTCCGTGTTGCCCGCTAAGATGATTCATAGTTCCACTTCACCATGTGTTCAAGCACATGTCAACTAGTTCCTGACGTAATGCCATAATCCAGTAACGTCGCTTAACCATTTACAAACCACTTTCCAAAGATGTATGCACTTATTCATATCCATTCATCGGCCCCATAGTTTGCCACATTAAAACGCAATAACCGCCTGGTTGTCTGATTTAGGACTTGTCTCATAAACTCAGACTTTGTAAACATGCCGTCACACTCCATCGCAATAATTATGTGCCCGACGCGGCGAGCCAATGTCGAGGTCAGAGCGACAATGATTTGCAAGCGCCCGCCCTCGACGATCGCGTTTGCTACCAGTTTTGTGATTGAAATGGAGCGGCGCGTCGCAATAAGCTGCCCCATAGCGAGCTGTCAAATGGTAGATCTGTTGCCATATGTCTCCATCGAGTGCGACTTGAGTTCTGTCAGGAGCCTGCCAGAAACATTACCATCATAAATCTATCAGCAAACAGAAAGCTCGAACGGCGCGGCTCGGACTTCCCCTTCAAGTGCAGTGTGCTTAAGAACATTTTCCATTAACATCTCGCAGGCGGCCGAAGTGCATGAGCTCATCGGGCAGCTCCCCCAAGAGGATTCGGTCGGTCTGTCCCCTTCGATTCGATTCAAGGGCATTGCCAATTCAGCATTTAATTGATTCCATCTGAGATTTGAATACTTATCAATTTGTGAGCATAATTTGCTGGCGCCGCAGTCGAGTGGAGGGTGTGCGAATGTTGTCATTCGTTCCTTTCACGAGCATGGCCCAGGAGACGCTGGCTGAACGTGCTAATTATTGCATTTATCACTCTTGACTGTTGACTAATGGGAGAGTCAATTGTTGAATGTTCGCCAGCCAGTGGGGTGCACGGGCAGAGTTGTTAGTTGGTATGTAACGTCTGCAATTAATTTATGGGTTAAGTGGTAATCATCTGCCACGTGACATTTAAAGACGTCGTCAACCTGGCATTCACCACTTTGCGAGAAGTTCAGGGGTTCATTGGTGCTATACAAGAACCTAAGTCCGCATCTGTGATGCATTGGCGTTCGAGGTCTCTTTGGAAATTTTGCCATGTCGCAGACTGAACCCAGAATCCCTCGCGTAGTCGGTCACACACCAATCAACGGCGACCACAATCGACATAACCTATTACATCACACAAATCGAGTCCTTTTTACGGTTCACCAACACACGCCTCCAACCACCTGAAATAACGCGTCGCACATGCCATAAAGCAATCAATTTACTGAAACAGATGCTCAATCTGTGGTCGGATTACAGCACAGTAAATGCGGCGCGTTTTTTCTGTTGGTTTTAGCTGTTCGTTGTTTTTCTCAATAAACGCTCAACAAATGATTCGCAAATAAACATCAATCATCAGAGTGTGCCGGCGCAGTCCGCTGACTTATGCTAACTGCACACTGGGTCAAGAGTGGATTCCACAAATGGATGGTGGCAAAAGGGAGCCGATTTTAATCGATTCGACTGTGGTCCTATTATGCAACACTGGAAGGGGAAACGGTTGCGAGTTTTGCACGGTTTAGCGGTAATTAATTAATGAATGTTAATTTATGTGAAAAAGGGATCGGGGGAGACGTGGTTCTGCTTAGATGATGCACTGTCCCCGGATTCGTAGGGGTACTGGCTGATTGGCCTTAGAACATTGACAAAAAGTCAGATGTGTGACCGGACACAAGTTTATGTTTAGTTTAGCGACAGATTGGCTTCTGTTCACCTATCCTTGAATACCTATTCTGAACCAACACCAAGAGACCAACAAACCAACTGGCCACAAGACCACCCAAACTACTAGACCACCAGACCGACAGACCAACAGAACACCAGACCACCAGACCACCCAGATCACCCAGATCACCCAGACAACCAGACCACCAGACCACCAGACCACCAGACCAACAGACCACCAGACCAACAGACCACCAGTCCACCAGACCAACACACCAACAGACCACCAGACCACCAGACCACCAGACCACCAGACCACCAGACCAACTGAGCAACAGACCAACAGACCATTAGACCACCACTATAAGCCAAGAAGCCAGAAGCCAGAAGCCAGAAGCCAGAAGCCAGAAGCCAGAAGCCAGAAGATAGAAGATAGAAGCCAGAAGCCAGAAGCCAGAAGCCAGAAGCCAGAAGCCAGAAGCCAGAAGCCAGAAGCCAGAAGCCAGAAGCCAGAAGCCAGAAGCCAGAAGCCAGAAGCCAGAAGCCAGAAGCCAGAAGCCAGAAGCCAGAAGCCAGAAGCCAGAAGCCAGAAGCCAGAAGCCAGAAGCCAGAAGCCAGAAGCCAGAAGCCAGAAGCCAGAAGCCAGAAGCCAGAAGCCAAAAGCCAAAAGCCAAAAGCCAGAAGCCAGAAGCCAGAAGCCAGAAGCCAAAAGCCAGAAGAGAGAAGCCAGAAGCCAGAAGCCAGAAGCCAGAAGCCAGAAGTCAGAAGCCAGAAGCCAGAAGCCAGAAGCCAAAAGCCAGAAGCCAGAAGCCAGGAGCCAGATGCGAGTCACTAGCCGTGAGCCACTATCTCCATATTATCCTACACAGCCTGTCTATCCTGTAACGGAAGTCAGAACTCGTTACTGAGGTGCGGCCATGTAAAGCTGCCTTCTATGTTCTCAGGTCATTACTTCGTATGGCGCTACAACCCGTCGGTACCATGGACCCTCCAGCCAGCACGTGTTCTCGCTAGAATCCAGGTCAATGGATTCACCAATTAACTTGCCAGTCGTCTCAAATCACCAGCCAGTTCCACCTGCGGCCTTAAAAGGTGAATGTGTGTCCAATCATCATCTCGAATGGCCAATAAAAGATTCCTTCAAAATCAACTTAATCAACACAATCAAGGCGTTGGTTGCAGAGCCAAATCACCCACATCCGTGTGCCTGGCGAATGTTGACCCAACCTAGTTCTTCCCAGGGCCGCACCTTTTTGGCTGAAAATGTATGCTCCACAGATTTGGCAGAAATGTCTCGCTGAAATATTCATCAAGCACCCTGTTCGTGGCGATTGGACGTATGTACATCTTCGGAAAGGTTTCCAGCGATCACAAGACATGCCTCCCGTCTCAGAGGTCAGCGTTAAACGGGGCGCGTGTGTGTACACCGACGCGCGTGTGTGCGTTATAGCCGTCAGAAAAACAGTCACGATCACGCTCATGCCGCTTGTATGATGCTCATCTTCAAACATGTTCGCCGCACTCACACCAAGCAGTGCGCACTCCGCACGGATTTGTGTGTATCTTTCGCAGCGAACAGCAGCGCTCAGTCTGGCCGCGCGAACATCTGCAAATCAGTTCGCTAATGAGAGTCGCCGTGATCGCACGCTCCGAGCCGGTCTATCCCGACGCAAAATTCAGTTCGTTGTTAACAAGCGCCGTTCTAAGACGCGTTCCCGCACCAGTAGCTAGTGATTAAAAGTGACAAATAGACATCAGCATGGGCTTTCGTCATGTGCTCCCTGTTCTCATGGCACTTGTGTGCCTGTGTGCCGCCAATGAAAATCCACACTTACGCCGCCGCAGTCTGCAAGTTCGGAATAATCGGGTGGGTTGCTCTCTTTCAGTCGTCTCTCAGTCTCGTTCCCATGTCAAATTGAGCCACGAATGCATAATAGCCAATGCATAATAACGTGTTGCAGTGTAATGAAGATGAAATGAAAATGTTTTTGTTTTGTAGTCTTCACCAGAGGCGCCCACACCTCACGGCGAGATGATTTCACAAATAAACGACCGTGTCTCAGCCTTGGCCACCCTGGATCAGGCCCAACGCGACAAGCTGGACAGCATCGAGACCAAGTAAGTTGATAGAGTAGTGATGAGACGGGTGCTCGTTAAGTGTTCGCCGATTAAAGCGGCCAATCGCAGATGTTTCCCTGCTTGCTTGCACATCTTGGCAAATATGCCTTTACAACTCTTCGCGCGACGGTGACCCAATTCGATAGACACTCGGTAAATAGTGTGTCCCCCTGCGAGTTCATTGGAAAAACAAAAAGCGCACTTGAGTGCATCTAATAGCCGCTTGTTTGAATTTCAATTCAGTCCAGCGCACCGGTCAGTGTGTGTAATTAATTCGCACAAGGCGAGATGTGCGATACGATTGAAAGCGTTTAATTACCGATTTTATGATCAGGTCCCATGGCCTAATCTATTTTAAAGACTCTTGTCACGGAGATATGCTAACCTTAGCGGTGTTCTACTTATGGGAGGTATGCAATTGTGACAGGGCAGAGATTTACTGATCGGGTGTACACATCAAAGCCTATTGAAGCGACGTGAAAGAGCGCGTCTAGTAGGCTTTTATTTCGAAATCAAAGCGAATTCTAATTGAGTGTTTATGAGTGTTTCTGGAAACTGAGAGGAGGCAAATGTGTTTTTTGGCCAAATTTCGAAGGGGGGCCCTCCTTATGTGAAGTTTCTCGTGTGCGTCACTTTTCTTTACTCAGTGCGGGGGAATGCATTTTTGGCAGTCAACGCTTGTATACAGCAGTTGTATACATCAGTTTCTTTTTTTGCTCACCAGTCATTCGGACGTCTTTGATTTTTGAAAAAAGTTCCACTAAAGTCCTGTTCGAGTTTAATTTTTCAGAGTGTTGAGGATTCTCGCAGGAGTTGACTAACGAGTAGGTTCCATCTTTTGACGAAGAGATAAAAGTGTCAGTTTTTAATCTCAGAAAATGATATTTTTTTCGTCCCGACTATCAGCGTCTGTGAGAGCTTTCAATCCAAAATGCAAACTTGGCATTTCAAGGGATTTCGAACCGGACCTTAATTTTCTGTCCCCTTTCCGGGAGCCTTTGAATTCGTCGGTTAAGCGCTAGCATCTGGGGTGACAGCACGTAACTTGAAACAATAGGGCATTGTTCATCGCCATTCAACTCGAAGCTAATATTTTCTGTCAGCATGTAACTTGAAACGTGGTGGCCCGTGGCCTTGTGGGTATGTGCGTCGACCCCAACCTCCACGTCGTTGGTTCGCTTCCAGCTCTGAGCGACACACATAATTTTCACGAACCCACCTCTTTCGACAATGCTCAAAGAGTATTTCCTGTCTAGAGAAAGCTTCTCAAACTTGGCCGTTCGGATTCGGCATAAAACTGTAGGTCCCTTCCACTCGTGTGAGAACAATAGCACGCACAACACGAGTGGTTGCTGAGAAGCTAGGCCCTGGCTCTCTACGGGCTGTAGCGCCACCCATATTATTATTATTATGTAACTTGAAACGAGTTTCATTGTGACTTCTACTTGAAAATGTCATTGTGAACTATAAAGTAAAATGTCAAATTTGTGATTTTCAAAATAAACTTCGTTCATTAAAGTAAAATTGCATTTAGAATGATATTTCTTGATTCGGAAAGCGAAGATGAAGAAGTACTTAATGCCAAAGTCTTTATGTGGTGAACCCTCTGTGTTAAGAGAATCCGTAAGTTTTTCTCAGAGAACGCTGCTACTTTTTCTGCTTTGAGCACTTTTTAATTTACCTCTGACCAAGCCTGGGCGAACACTCATATAATTGGTCAAAATTTGAATTGTTTTTTGTTGATGGACAAATATTTGCTTCGCTTCCAAAACGAGGACAACTTTTTATTAATTCATGACGACAACTTTTTTCTATTGACTAAAAAATTTTGTTTCAAATGTCATATTTGAATATGTATGCTGCCATCGAGGATACTCAATTGAATCAAAATAGGTGCTACCCATGTTCGATTGTATCGACTCAACTCGATGTTCCAAGTTATGTGCTGCCACCCCTGCTCAGCAGAGATTTTGCTACGTTGACTGGATTTCCAGTAATAACTTAGATAGCATTCTCTTTTGTGGGATATTTCCCACCATTTGGTTTTGTTTCCTCCGTGCATCGTCTTTAAAGAGCTCAATCGCCTTCAGTTAATTCTTGAAGTGTCTGGGGACTCAATTCTACGCATTTTTCTGGACAGCATTTAGTGAAGCAATTGTTGAAAATCTCCCTGTACATTTGCTTCATCGCTCTTCATTTATAATGAACAGGTCCCAATACATTTGTTCTATTTCAAGGATCATCGACAATGAACCGTGCTTTACTCGGAAGCCATATTCACTAGCCTCATGAATTAAATCCTCCTAAATGCGGGCGTAAAATGCTTTGTTAAACAAGTATAGGTACAGACTAGTGATGGGCGCATTCGAATGATATCTCGAGTGGTAATCGATTATTCCAACATCTCGAGAACATCTCGATTCTCAATCAATCACTCGAATGACTACTTATCACTCGAATGGCTTCTAACTACTAACACAAGATAACTCGATAATTGTCTTACTTCAGCGCAAGAATAAGTAACAAATAGTTCTCGTCGATAAATACACATCAGGAACGTAGAATGAACATCAGAATTAGTTAGTAGTCACTAGAGTGATTAGTAGTCTCTCGAGTGGTTAGTAGTACTTTGGAGTGATCCTTCGATTATTAAAATGTCTCAATTCCTAAAGTATCGTTTCTTAAAATCATTCGATTATGCCCATCGCTAGTACAGACTCTTACAATCTCGACAGTCTAGCGTATCACTTAACCTCTAACTATGTATCAAAAGTAATGAGCAGTACTGGTACATAAACTCAGTCATTTGTGTCGTTTTTAGGGTAGCGTGTCAGAATGGTGACGATAGGGAACACTTGTGATATAAGGTTTTAATTTAGGGTGGGTTAGTGAGCTGCCAGCATACTAAGACCATTGATGATTCATTGAGACGCCGATAGTCAAACTACTTCCACTGATCCACAACTCCAACAATAGTGTTGTTAATTTGACCCCAATGGCAAATGGTGCTGGACTAGATTTGGAAACCGCATAAAGCGTATTATCTTTGCTTTCACTGTAATTCGAACTGTGGGCTCCTCTAACCACGGGCAGGCATACAGCTGCACCAACTGGGGATACCAAATAGGACCATAATCTTTCGTCTCTTTATACGATTTCTTCTTTTCTCGGCGGGACTTTGAATTTGCGATGTCAGCGCTCAGCACAGACCTTCCACGCCGACCAAATCTTGCATGTACTATTTGCCGTCTGCAGTCTATTCATCATTCGTGGCATAGTCTTCAGTGTCAGGCCATTCATTTTTACATTCGATTTTTGAGACGGCATTTAGTGAAGCCGGTGTTGAACATCTCTATGTCTATGTCCTTCATCGTGGCTCATTTGGATTGAAAGTTTAGCAAAATATCTTTCTGTTTAAAGCATCAGAGGACTCCTCAGTACCGAGAGTGATTTCTGCTTCTGTCCATATTCACCTAAGTCCATGAATTAGATAAAATTTTATAAATATATGCGTACACTGCCTACTCTTCTGGTTCACTCCTTATGATCAACGGCCCGTGATATCGTGCGCGTATCCTAAGACTATCAAGTTGATGTAGCAGTGCGCCTCAATAATCTTAGTCGCTTTTAGGGTCCCGTAGAAGAATGGCACCAATCGAAACGGAACACTTGCGGCTTTGCTACTGTCATTTCATGTTTTGTCACCTTTACCATGTAGTGGCCCGTGGTGTTGTGGGTATGTGCGTCGACCCCAATGCACTTGAACCTCGACGTCGTAGGTTCGATCCCTGGTCTGAGCGACGAAGAATAATTCACGGGCCCACCTCTTTCGAGCCACTGGCTGTGACAAAGAGTATAACTGTCTAGAAAAAGCTTCTCAAACATTGCCGTTCAATTTTATGCGGCATAAAACTGTAGACCCTTCCACTCTTGGGAGAACGACATCACGCACAACACGAGTAGTTGCTGAGAAGCTAAGGCTGTAGCGCCGCCCATATATTGTACCATAGCATCCAAAGATAACCCTTTATCAAAATATATGGGTAGACTTTATTTTTGGTGTGGGTATCACCACTACGGAACTCTTATGGTTTCGCATCTAGCATTTTGTCTTTTTTTGGAACCGAGACCTAGATCCATATTTCATTGTTGACGGGTCCTCACTAGGCTCAGATTACGATGAAAATGCAAGAAATGGCATTGTTCAGTAATGACAATATTCCGAGGGTTTCGTACTGTAAACGTTGTATGAGCTACGAGTTCAAGCTTCAGTGGACTCTCGCTAAGTCTCTCTTTAAGTCGAGTTTCTCTCGGCCTTTGATGTGCCGACAAATTTGACATGAAACAAGCCCACTGTGATAACCTTCGTGCTGTCCTTGAATCTTTGTTTACTGTGAGAGTTCCAGATGTCATATTCATACAGAAATAAGTTTAATCGCAAAAGTATATTCGTATCAAATTCATTTGAAGTAATTTGCATTTGTTGTTTCACATTCAGAGTTGTTTTTTTAGAACTTTTGGGGTACTGGTATAACTCGCAATTGACTAGTTATTCTTTGAAGAAGTTTCCTGTTTTAATTGGGAACACGTTTATCGAGTGTCTAAACTACGTTTGTCCTTATTTTTTTAATTTTGCTAAAGAGCTATAGAGCATGTATGGCGACTTTTATACACGCGATTTTTCTGTGTGGTTGAGAAAAGTCGACGTAGTTAATTCGATAATACTGTGGAACCTTGGATGTACGTCTCCTGTCAAGCGCTGGATATCTCTGCACCAAGAGAATTTCTTTATATGCTAGGTGTAAGGAATATAAGGTATACTGGACAGTTCCACTAAGGCCCGGCATGACGTCACCGTGGCAGTTTTTATGTCACCAGAAACTTATACGCAGAAACAGATAAAGAAACACACATAAAAACGAAAAATGGAACATTTTCCTACTCAGTATAGCTTTTGCGACGTTTTACTGATTTATTAACTATAAATTATACCAATTATAAATGAAGTGCATAAATCCTTTCATCTTAAACCAATTTGCAATGCAATTCCTGTTTTTAATTTTTCATATATGAAATTAAATTGTGGTGTAAGTCTAAGCGAACATCTGCCCGTTAACAAAGGCGGGTCCTGAATGGCGGCACAAAACAAAAGGTGGCAGTTTTGACAAACTATCCAGCACACCTTTCTTTTCCTTCCACCATGTTAGAGTGCAAACTTGTTTGAATCAATATCGACTGTTGTCAGATCTGCGAGTGTCAAGTCAATCAATTTTGTCGAAACTTAGAAACAAGGCGCGAAAAGGGTGTCCCACAGAATTGATTTTTCGGATTCGCCTAACTGTCTACCTGTCGGAATCTTGTCTGAGGGAGCTTAGTGGGCTTAGTTTCTACAGTAACCACTTCCCTTCTGCATTCTTTCGCAATTGGATGGCATACTGGCATACTCCTTGACTATTGGCAGTGACTCGTACACAGCGGAGCCGTGAATTATGAAAGTTACTAAATTCTGGGATTAAACCTTGAGTGACCATCGAAAGCCTCCACGCAACTATACACTACTTCATGGCGCGGTGGTTGTCTTATTCCACAGAGTGACAAATTATTCCCAACAACATTTGTTTTTCGACACTTATTAACATTTTCAAGTCACTTGAAGTAACTTTAAATACTGCTTGAGATTAAGGCTGTAAGCAGTGAGCATACGTTCGTAACTCGTTTCCAAAGCTCGGCATAAATTGTCTGAGAGTGATAACCAACTAGGTAAACTTTACCCTTTTCAATTAATTTCCACGCATCAAGTGTGCCAACAGCAACTCAGTCGCGAAGTGTTAAGAATTCGTGAACTCTGTTGCCACATAAATGACGTCTACGTGAGCATGTGTGTAATGTTTATCAACAATGTTAATTCATTTTGAAAATTAGGTTATGTGCTTCTGTCCATCTCGTCTGTTTATGTTTCTTTCAAATTCTTCATCTTCTTCGCTGTAATTGTGGAGAGTGACAATGATTTTTAATAGTTCTTGGGTCAGGAATGATTGGAGTGGCTCTGGAAATCCATCATTAGCTGATCATGCGACATAAGAAGGGCAGCCATCAAGTGGGTCTGTACAATTTCGTGCATCATTGCGAATATAATTGAGTCCAGAGAAAGTTGATTTTGATTTTAAATGGAAGCAATGCGGAGTTGATCTTCATTGTCGTGTTACTAAGTTTCGGGGGTTTGATAATCACTGCGGAAGTTCGCGGCGAATTCGATTCCAGTGCTTCCAGCAGGCGAATTGCTTAAACTGTACAAGTGGTCATAGACCGTCTTCCTAGTGGCGGTTTTTTTTCAAAATTTTAACGTTTATTTAAGAAAAACGTGTACAATAGTATTATTCAAAATATTGCCCATCTGAAGCTATGACTTCTTCAATGACAGTAGCTTTCCAACGCATGTTCCAATAGAATAATACAAGTAACGCCATCTCTTAGCAAATTTCACACCTATTACAATTAGGCACTCACTGAGACTCTGTTGTTTTCTGCGACGACAAGACTTCACTTTGAAGGGTCATATTTGCAGCCGATGGCAATTTGAAAAGAAGACAGTAAGTCAACGAGTGCTGTTTTGGTTGAATTTACAAAGCACCCACTCTAATTGAGCTTAAGACGCCTTCCCTCTGATTGATTACCCTTCAATCAGTAAAGAGCTTGTTATTGTGTCCTCCTACAAGTGCCCCGCTCTTAGTCATCACCTTGCTTATGTAAAAACCGCATCACCCGCGGATGACGTAACAGTTTCAATCTCAAGTCTCCTCACGTACCACGTTATTCGCAGCTACCCAAACGAATGCTGATATTTTTTGAGCTCTTCATAAGCACAGCGCCATTGGGTCTCAGTAAACAAGCGTACAGCCACTTTAAAGCATCGGTACTCTGCTCCCAAAATATATCCGGCCCGCACTTCGGTTGCAATGCAATCACATCGTGCCCTGGCGCCCATCGAACAGATCATTGTCGTGCCGATCGTCAATGAGTGTAATTAGCTTGTGCGCTTGAATTGGTTCAGTTTCGTAATTTTTTCGGGTACAAAAATAGCCAAAATGTAGTGCACGACAGCGAACCAACTCAAAGCAATTTGATTTTCACGAAATCAGCCCGGTGACCAACAAAGCGACTCATCCTCTTCGCCGGATGGCGGTCTTTCGAAACCCTAAGGCCACGCGGTGCTCTTTCTTGGACGCTGGTATTTCGCAAGTAGTCATCAACAATCCCACGAAATAAAACAAAAAAGGTCGAAGAGAATGGCATGCAGTCGCCCAGAAACCTTCGGGGATCCCCAGTGCTCACGCTGTTTGCTCGAGTCTGTGGTTTTCTTGTGTCTTCTTCGCCGTGCTGGTTACTGGTTCACCTTTCGGTTCATTACACTGGGCGAGTCGTGAGTCCGGTTGCCATCCGCGAGTACCGCGGTGAAGACGACACACACATTGTGCGCCTTTTGAAGTGGGAAAATTAATTTGTAATGTGTCGTGGCTGCTAACGACTTCAACGCGTGCATTGCTTGAGTTCAGTGAGTGTGTGTGGTGGGAGATGGATTTTCATTCCCGTTTTCTAAAAGTCGGACGCGCCGATTTCCTTCTGATTTTTAGTGGGCCATTATCAACCGCAAAAACCAGTTCCTCCGTTCCGCATAATCAGACATGGCTTCGAGCAAGTTGTAATCGAACCTCTTTCTATTTCTTTCGCTGAAAGGAACTTGATTGAGGTGCAAGGTGGCATCCAACTGGCATTTGGCGAAAGGCACTTAAAGTCAAGTCTACACCGCTGGGTGACTGCCTAATTTGCATGCATCGGCGATGGAAGATTTATTTCAACTCCTTTGCGATTTTATTGTTTTGAATATGGAAACAAGAATTCAGTCAGGTCAGGTGGTTGGAGGATAACAAACAAACAAAAAAAAAAACAATCTGTGTCAGAACCAACAAATCGATCTTCATCGTCTCCGACAGCCTAGCGGCAATAAAAGCCATACATCGGGCGTCTTAACTTCGAAGCTTGTCAAGTTATGTAGACAAAACGGCTGTGAGAATACGGTGACCCTGTGCTGGGTATTTGGCCATACTGGCATTTCAAGCAACATGAAAGCGGACAGCCTTGAGAAGAAGGGTTCCGAGCTGGGAGTATCCCTAGTAATCCCTTACACGCGCCGCTGCTTAGCTTTATAAGAAGGAAACTAGAAGACAAAGCCCTAGATGTAGTAAAAACTAGCAAATGCTGAGTAAAAAGAGTTCAAGATCAATGATCAGTTTTAGTCGCAATGGGGTACTCACAGCAAACTGTGCCATGGTATGCATGCATCACGTCTGAACATACCACGCTACGAGTTTTGCAGGAGCAGTAGAGATGAGGAATCTATCCAAAATCGGCTCTGCGAATGTACAGCCTTGTAAAGACTAGGAGTCAGTACCTTGGCAAACACTGCTTTGGAAAGCTGGTGGACATGTGCGATGCTGTAAGCTTTCAAAAGCAATAGGACGGTTCCACTAGTACGAAGGTCTCATCGTAGTAGCCACGGGATCAATGGACTCCACTAGTTGGTCTAAGTGAACCGAAAATGAAGTTGATCATCCAGCTTGAATTGAAAAGTCCTGCAAGATATATCGGAGGAAAATGCGACAGTATCTGGTTTTGTAAGCTCTGACTAGGTTGTGCTTTGGATAACTAAAAAGAGCTCCAGCTAAATTAAGGGATTCTACAAATAAGACTTAACAACTTCATCCTTTAAAGGCGAACGCATTCTCAAACCATTCAAACCTTTATGGACAAACGTCAAAACGTTCACTAACCCTTCCGTCAATAAGTAGCTTTCGCCACACACATTCGATTGACTCTAGAAGTTTCTGTAGAAGAACTTAACTTTTCTGATTCGTTCAGATTCTTCTTCCCGCTCGAGCAGCGAGGATTGGGACAAGAGACGGACTAACACCGCCTTTCACTTCGATACAGCGCCGGCCCGCCAGCCTGCCAACGACGGGCCGGTCGTCTCCCAGTTCGCATTGTTCGCCTGTCGGTTAACATGGTTCGGACGCATTAAACGACGCGCTTTGGGATTTCTAATTGAGCCGGAGCACGCCTAGGATACACCGAGAATGTGGAGCCGAGCATCATGGTGAAGTTTACGAATAAACAAAGTTCACAAATAATTAAAAATTATTACCAAAATTCCGAGTTGGTGGAGAGAACCTTAATAGCATTAACGCCAATTTCTTGTCATAGTTCTCGTCCCAGAAAAATTGGCTATGCTTCCTTGATTTGTTCAGGTGCCACGCTTGGCTTGGAGAGAGAGTTGGACCAAGTCCAAAAGCATGTCCGGCTGCGATTGGTTATGTCTAGATGAGTTAGAGTCGATGGCTAGTGATCGAGTGGCCTGGAGATCTCTGGTGAGTGCTTTGCTCTCGCTACTCCTTTAGTGGAACAAACAGTTCACAGAAGGTGTACCACACTGTAGCCGAAGGTTTCGTGGTCAGCTTCCTTGTAAGATGTCATGTTGTGAACATAAGCGTCATCCTTCTCGGATTGGAGTCTAGAAATGTTGAAAAAAGATGACAAATTTCATCGTAAACTTATTCTTCTCAATCTTCTTCTTGTTGGGCATGTACACTTGTGATGACGTTGTCGTAGTTGCATAAATCGAAACTGAGAAACTGACACTCATAGGGCAACATCGGCGATCTTCTTAAATCATCGTCAGAGAAACAATTTTCGGCTAGACAGCTTCGTTAAGTAACAATATGTGCGGTATTGGTTAGATGGCACACCTCTTGTCCTCCACTGAACAAAACGCCGGTGTTTTGTTGATGAGAATGATCGTCGCATTACAGTCAATGTCGATCGCAACAGAGGAGTGTTACAGTATTATTCTTGTGGTGAACTATATGGACTAGGCGTTAATGACATGTGGTCTGAACAAGACCGTGTCACAAGCCACACAGCGAGTGTACCAAGAAACTTTAGGTTCAAGCCCATAGAATCCGTTGCGTTACGTCGAAAAGAAAATGATACTGATGTGATAATTCATGAGCCCTGGTGAGAGTGAAGAAGCATCAAATACAGTCCACAAGTGGAATACATCACAACGGATGAAGTTGGATAACTTTTAAGTTATCATACATTTGTGACTGTTCCATCACCACATAAATCGTTTTACTCTGATGTCCTCGTTGCGGGATGGTATGGATAATGCAATCCAGCCACTGCATTTGTTGTGGATTCCAAACGCAAAGGATTATATGGATTTGAGCCTGAACTGAATATTCCTATCGATTGGCGCTTACCATATATCGTATTTTCATCGAAATCGTGTCGAGATGGACACACGAAAGACGTTCAATTTTAGACATAAAAGTTTTGATGGCACTCAAACCCAATAACTTTTATGACATCTCAGACGTTTACTTAACAAAAAATTGTCAAGCTTTGTGTTACAAAAATGGCTATGTGCTCTAAATGTTTCTTCTCTTCTTCTTCTTCTGTGATTATCTGTGGTCAGTTGCGATTTTGCGTAAGGAGTGTGTACCTAGACTCTTCCGTGGTTCAGACTCCGGCACTACATCGGTCGGATCTCAGCCAATGGTCTGAGAGTTTGACTCATTCAAGAATATACATTGGACACACACAAAGCTCCCAACAATTTGTCATCTAAAACTAACTAGAAATATACGGGCTTCGTCGAACGCCAAGAACCACCGTGAAAAACAGACTGCGGCAGCCAATTCCTTGAAAACGGCTGCGGAATAACGAATTTAGCACTCAGACGAGATATACAAATATTTCCTAACAAGCAAAGCAAAGAGATCAAAAATTTGCAATTAAGTGAATAGAGATTATGTACGTTGTTTCTTCAGAATCACTCAACCCATATGCCCATGAGTACAAGTCAGTTGGTTGAAGAAGAAGAAACATGTAAGCTGCTTAAAAAAATCGACTTGTTTCCGGTTATCGAACTTCTTGTCGATTGCTGAATTCTTCTTTCCCGCATTCCGTCATAGATTTCGACATCAAACCCAAGTATTGACCACAACGCCACTGTTTTTGAACATATGTTACATTCCAGCAGCTCTCAAGGTTGTAGATGACATCGAGTTGTAAAAACATTCAGCATGACTTGTTATTTCATCACTTTTTTAACGCATAAAATTTTATCGAATTTCCGTCTAAGTTGGAGGCACACAATATGAATTTCGCCGTGCGGAGGGCAGGCGTACACAGGCAGGCGTTTTACAGCCCTCTGTGACATTGCAATTAATTCATGCGGATTATTTTGCTTGGAATTTGACATGTATGCCAATTGGCATAATTAGAGCCTTCTCACTGCGCACAAGTGAGATTCATTCACATTGAAATGTTGACAGTTTGACAGTAACGATTGGCATTCCTTGACCAACATTCCAACAACTTTGACAGAGTCTTCAGCTTCGTCGGTAGGGGCGTGTGCACATATGAGGCTGATGTTGTAGAATCTGCCTTGGATGCGGATCACAGCCAGGCGATCGCTTATCGGTTTGAAGTCGATGACAGCTGTAATATATGTCGCACTCTTTCTTTTTCATAATCCCGTGTCCTATCCAGCGTATTTCCTGGAGCGCAGTAATATCCGCTTAATACTGCGTGAGGATATTTTCTAGTTTTTGTGCGGCCCCCGGAGTGTGGAGTGTTCTTACATTCCAGGAGCACACTCGCAAATCGTAGTCCTTTTACGCGCCGCGTCGTCGTTGGGGTTCCGTCCGTTCTTCCGAGGCTGCTTGCTCTTCCGTAACAGTTATTTTTTTTTTGTGGGTGGGTTGTTAGCTCTCCGCACAACCGCTGGGGAAACGCTGCATGTATTGGTTCACCTCACAAAGCTATCCAGGGGGCGCCGCTTGGAGGCTGCATGTCAACTTGATCTATGCATCGACAAGGATCGTTGCTGGCATCTCGCCAAGTTGAGAGCGATCAACAACTTTGCCCTGTGAGCATAGACCCCGCCACCCCTGACCAACATTCCTAGTGCTTCTAAAATATTTGCCGACCAAAAAAACACTCTCTGCCATAACTCAAAACTGAGATACATGTCGGAACTGTTTCTATAGTCAGTCTGCATATTTAACACAAGGTCCCAGTGGAATAAATTAAATAAATAAATAAGCAGTTAAGATTTTGCTGTCGCTTCCTAAATTCAGCTCAGCAAGAATCTTAAGATGGTCGTGACTTATAATATATGTGATAAATGTTATTCGAAATCATTAACATTGAATGTAACTAGGAGAAAAAGAAGAGCTGAGTTGGAGCAAATGATTGTCGACACAACACTTTAAATTCGTACATCACTTTGAAATGTGGTGTCAAGTTTATGGCTTGATTGCTGATTCACTTTGTGGAGGTGTACACATTTTTGCTTCATCGAACCCGCGTGGGCTTTTAGGCTGTGAGAGAGGTGCAAATGAAAACCTCCTACTACGGCTTATATACAAGTGGGCTGCGCAGGTGTGACCTACATCAATGTCACTTTATATACAAGCATTCAATGATAACTCTTAGGCAGGCGGTGAAAATATGACACATTGAGGAACCCATGCACAACCTTTAAAGCTTTGTGCAATGTCACGGGCAGCGTAGTACTGTATAACGTCATGAATGCCTAATAAAGCGATACCGCGACTACGCTACGAGTTGATATACACTCTTTTTTCTTGACTGTTACACACGCTGAAAATCGACCGCGATAAAGGTGGAGTAGTGAATTATAAGAGACTCAGTAAAGACGTGAACACTACATACTCCCCCTACGTTAAAGCGCAGCCGCGGTGGCCAATAATGTTAATTAAATGCCATACTTATTGTCACGATGGCTTAGGTTAGAATAGCGGACTGCCGGTCAACAGCAACCCTAGTGAGCCCAGAGTATGTCCGTCGTATTACCACGTAGATCAATTCCATCCTATTCTCTAAACTAGTTGACGCTTGTATAAAGCGGTGAAGACGGCTGCCTATTTCGACCAAGTTGTCTAAGAAATAGTCCTTTAACTGACGTCCACTTCGTGAGGAGAGATCTCTGCATTTACATTTCTCCTCGTCCCTACAGCTAGTCTGTAGAAGTCGTTGTATGGCAGGGCCATTCGAGAAGCATGAGTTTCATTGAGACAGTGTCTAGTGACGACACTGAAAAGAGTTCTGAGATTATAAGCCATTCTCAATATTCTCTGCCGAATTGGCCGATTTGTGATTGTCTCAGGCCATACTTGTTTAGCAGTAAGACATCCTGCCACATGCCAGACATTCACCAAGGCAGGCGCTTCATGCTTCGGAGGATTTTTGTTTTTACTAGCAATGGCACTTCCCCATCCGCTTTGAGTGTAATAATCTAGTGCCCTTTCTATTGAGTTCGTCCACTTAATGCTTCAGACCGATTATTCAGTCTTGTTCTGTCAACATGTAAACACCACACAGACGCCATTTCAAACAATTCTGCTTCTCGTGTGAACGAATGTGCTGTTGTCTTGGAATCTCAAAGATGAGTCTATTCAATGAATCTATCGTTTACTACGGTTTCCTCATGCAGATGACATCAACACCGTCGGGTGACTCGATGCAGCTGTGCAAACTTTCTTTCATTCGGCGGCGATGCATTATGATTTATGACATAATGAATGACCAAGAAATCACATGGGGAGCTAGTTTGTTTGTCTGTAGACATATTTACAGCCAGCAGTCACAGGTTCTTGTGATGTCCGAGAGGGAATATTACCCATATCTTCATGCCATTGCATTGTTTTGCAATTGTTGTGAGTTCTCCTATCCGTTACTTCTTATACACAAAGCTGTAAATATTTTAATAGGGCATTGTTCGCTGCCTAGTGGTGGCCTGTGGCGTTGTGGGTATGTGCGCCGACGCAAATGCGCTTGAATGTCGACGTCTAGGTACGATCCTTGGTCTGTACGCACCGACCTTAAACCTCAACTAACTTGGTGTGCGAAACTGGAGACAGCTAGCCAGCGATCGCGCTAGTTGGAGAGGCATGTTGGTTGAGGCCCAGGTCCACCCCGGACTGTAGCGTCACACAAAGAAGAAGAAGCTTCTCAAACATGGCCGTTCGGAGTCTGTTTAAACTGTAGCATCCCATCCAACCCATGAGAAGCCATTTCCTGGCCCCCCATTGGCTGTAGCGGCACCATTCATATAATTTTAATACAATTTTATTTCGAATCCATAAACAAACTTGCGTACTAGACAAAAATGCTGAAAACTAGTCGGAGGTACATTTTTTTTACATTATAACTTACTGGCCCTTGGCGGGCACTCTAAGCTAAACTTAATCTTAATCTATTGTCTTTCGACCTAGCCTTACATTTCATTTATTTAACGACTTCATTGTCTGTACTACTTATTAAGAAAAATTTAAAAGAAAACAAACTTAATAAATTAACGATTTTATAGTTAAAACTTATATGCTAACTTTTATACTAAATTCTCATTCGCTGCCATCCAAGAATGCTTTATCACAAGTGACTTCCATTTTCTCCCTGGCACCAGTGCTTGACTAGATCAAAATATGGTTCTTGACTTGTGAGCTCTTCGACTATCATTCGGAGTAAATCCTCGTCACATAGTAAACGTTTGTTGACTCTAACTGACATCAAATGTCTTGGAATGTGAGAGGTGGTCTATGATATGTCATAACCTAATAACTCATAAGTCTTAACACTCATGACGGGAAGAGTACGATAGCTTTGACTGCTTTTGGTAGATGGGTCTTATCTCGCGCCGTTTAGGGGGTTGTAATAATGGCTAAAAAATTCGCAATGCAAATGCTTTTTTTAGACTCCTCCACCAAAACCAGTTATCAATTTTTGTTAACACAGTTATGGTACCTTAGTTGTCTTGTGTGCATTGCCAATCTTGTTCAGATTGCTGTTAATGTGATCACCGCCAAGCGTAGGTTTACTAGGAGTGCTAACTCTGCTAATGTGAAGGGTGTCGTTTTTTAATGGCGGCAACATTGTTTTCTGTGACAGTTGATTTTGACAGCTTCTGGTCTGTTTGATGTTAGTTTGGTTTGGTGAATCATCATGAATGACATGGTACAGTCAACTGGGACATCTTTTGACGTCAAATAAACTCAAGTTAATGGATATTAAAACATGTGACCCGTGGCGTATGGGTATGTGCGTCGACCCCAACCTCGACGTCGTAGGTTCGATTCCTGCTCTGTGCGAGAAAAATGAAGTTCACTACCTTTTTCTAGTCACTGACAATGCTCAAAGAGTATTTCCTGCCTAGGAAAAGCTTCTCAAACAATCCGTTCGTATTCCGCATAAAATACGTCCCTTCCACTCGTGAAAGAACAATAGCAGGCACAACATGAGTTGTTGCTGAGAAGCTAGGTCGTGGCCCTCTACGGGCTGTACGACATTATGATATATATTAAAACGATTTTAATTGAAAGACATGCTCCTCTTAAGTCTAAATTAAACAACCTGTAGTTCCCGACCGTATAGATGGCTTAGACTATTCCCCGTTTAATCAACAGAGCCCAGTTTCGATTCCTGGTACGACAAAAATACACTCCCACTTCTATCGGGTCACTGATGCTCAAATAGTAATAACTGCCTGTCTAGAACAACTTTGATGACTTCTTAAGGGCAATAGCTGGAAAAAGAACGTGCTACAATCGAGGAGCCTGAGTATGACCGCTAAGGACGGCATCTTTAAAGAATTGAATACATTTCCTTTAACGTCAAGGACTGAAGGTAGTTAAACATGAACGTAGTTGTGACGAGAGCCAGCTTACAACAACTTCTTCTTCTTTGATTGGCGCTACAGTCCGGGGTGGACCTGGGCCTCAACCAACATGCCTCTCCAGGCAGCACGATCTTTCGCCAGCTGCGCAGCCAAGTTGTCTTAGGTCCTTTTCCAATTGTGTGCGCCATCTCATGCGAGGACGCCCTCTGTTGCGTTGCCCTAATGGCTTAGTATCGAAGACTCTACGGACCGGCGCTGAGGTGTCCATCCGCTCTACATGACCTAGCCATCTTAAGCGTTGGATCCGAAGACGCTTAACTAGATGCATGGCGCTGTACAGCCCGTACAGTTCGTGGTTGAGTCTTCTCCTCCAGACGCCATCAATGCAAACAGGACCAAAGATCGTACGCAGAACTTTTCTCTCAAAACAACCAAGAGCTTCTTCATCCGCTTTCAATGGCGTCCATGTCTCTGCGCCATAGAGCAGGACTGGGATGATTAGGGTTTTATACAAAGTCGAATAGTGTTTCGAGAGAGGGCTCTGTTACTCAATTTCCTCTTTGGCCCAAAGAAGCAGCGCTTGATCTCGGTGCCGGTTTTGTTGTCCCTATTTACTCCAAAGACTAGGTAGACGAACTTGACAACCTCAAAGTTTCTGCTGTCCAATATGACGCTCTGTCCGAGACGTCGATGTTGTGCGTCCTTTTGTGATGACAGCATGTACTTTGTTTTGCCCTGGTTTATGGCTAGACCCATTTTAGCCGCTTCCGCTTCAATGCCAGCAAACGCCTCACTGACGTTTCGCTGTGTTCGTCCAATCACGTCAATGTCGTCCGCGTAAGCAAGCAGTTGAACGGACTTTTGGAAGATGATGCCTCGGGTGTTTACGTTTGAGTTTCGCACGATCTTCTCAAGTATGATGTTAAAGAAGTCACATGACAGCGTGTCGCCTTGCTTAAAACCTTTTTTCAAGCTCACAACAGCGTAGGAGATAAGAACAAGCCCAACTTGAGAAGGAACATCACCCTTGAGTCCACTAACTAATGTACAAGTGACCACGTAGCCTTTGTCTGCCACGCCGCAACATTGAAATGTCAAGACTCCTTAAACTTCTCTCTGACTCGAAGACACCTCGCTTGTTAATCATTATCAACATCCATCAAATGGACTTCCAGTTAATCCAGAATTCCTTGACTCTTAAATTGAATCATTTGACAAGCGCAACACATCACCAGGTGGAATAGTCTCAAGGAGTCTGAGTCCCATGCCTAGTCTTGGTTAACGAGGCTATTTAACGAGAATCCACCCATTTCGTCGGTAAAGTTCAAAACAAAGCCCCACCTAATTGGCACCTGTGAGCCGAAACTCAACAAGTCCTAATGAACATGGCCAAGAACGCTGCGTCGTTGGTTTCGGCTGTGTCTAGTTTGGTAACCACTTGACCACTTCGATCGTAGAATCTTTCACGAAATTAGACTATTATTGACCAAACTGGTTGAACTGGTCCAAGCTATTTCGTGGCCGTTATTAAACATGTAGACCCTAGAGACAATCTGAGCGCACCTTGCATCGCAAAGACGTCAGTCTATGCAAAATCCAATTAAAATGCTTAGCCCCTCGAAGCAGCTCCTGACTGATTCTTACTTGCCGTATCGCCATGGCATCACTGTGACGAAATGACGAAAACAAAAACCTCATTTGAATACTCGTGCAGACATAACCAAGTCACAGATCCGCCTTAACAAGTTCCGCGGGTGTTTGCTTGTCAAGCATGTCATGCTACATGACCACACTCGCCAAGAATCCGAAGTTTGGTCGAACCTACGTCAGGTGTGACTTCGCGAAATGAAGAGCCCGCGTCTCGAGAGCGGGCGCGCATCCCGGGAACACAACTCCGGAGGAGGTCATTGAAACTGCGCTGGGGTAAATGACTGACTGCACCATAATTGCCCAGACACGCGGGAGTCCCACGCACATGGACGAGCGATCATCGCCAAATGCCGAGTGTGTGACTGGTCACAAATGGCTGGGTCACGTCAACAACAACGTGTTTGGCGATAAACACTAGATAGTCGACATCGGGGGACGGGTGATTCCCCGCAGCACTGGATCTGCCAAAAACTACTGGTCGTACGAGCACACACTCGTGCTCGCCGCTCGTCGTCGACACAGAGCTACATCTCAATCGCTGTGCCGGTGATACTGGTTCTTAAGGTTGTCCGGGTGCTTCGCGGCTCGACAAGGTCAGCCACCGATAGTGGTTACGACGTGCTTCGTGACCTTTGAGTGCGACTTAATGTAATTCACGCCTCACAAGGGTTCGACGAAATGGTTCGCCCGCTGGTAACTTTGGCTTAGAAAGGGATGTCTGCTTGCATCGGTATGTGGAGCAGAGGCTATTAATAGGAGCGGGCGATTGGCTTTGGTCGTTAGATTGACAATTAATGATAAATTGGCGACCGTGCGCGATCTGCGATCAGGAAATACTGCTTGGATACAAATTCAGGTTTATTTTTTCGTCTTTTTTGTGGAAAACAAAGCCGTTCCGCGGCTTAATTAATTCGGTCCACTCGGTCGGTAGAGGTTATGTTTTTTTGTTTACCACGAGTGATTGACGTATGTGTGCGAAGAATGTAGCCGTGAGTATAATTTTTCGGGGCGGATTGAAGACGCTTTACGTCTTCGAGGGGAGAAAGTTGTTGCGAGAACTGAAGTACCGCGTCTGAGAAGTGTCGATATTGACGTCGCCTGCAGACAGATCAGGTTTTGAAGCGGTCGCCAATGATGTCAGTTATGTATGGCGTAACGCGCAATCATTGCCTAGGCACACTTGAGTGGCTATCGTCTGATGACCCAGAGACTTCGACGACCGAGAAAAGATGCAAACAGCGAGTAAAACAAAGCTAAAGTGCTTGTGCAGTTCGAGATATGGAATGCTCATGTATCAGAATGGAGTGCTTTGCTTATTTATCGCTTTTGAGTCCGGTAGTTGGCGATTAGAAATCTACCACATGGATTTTTTATCGCAATTTTTTGCGTTTTTTTTTATTCATTTTTAAATTGTTGTACAACAGAGTCCTGCATCCGAAGGCAATGGAGTTGTGGAGCCTAACACTCTGGGGAATTTACGCGACATTGCGTCCACAGTTCTGCAACGCGGCTCTATGTAATGGACTATGTAGATTCACCTTCAACTGTGCTGCGCAAACGATTTAAAAAGCGATTTGAGATTTTATAGAGTACTAGAAGACATGCTCGCCTTGCCTCTCCTGTCCTTCTTTTTCTTTGTATGGCGCTACAGTCCACGATGGATTTGGGCCTCAACCAACAAGCCTTTCCAACTAGCGCGATCTCTGGCTAGCTTTCTAGTTTCGTACACCAAGTTTGATGGGCTCTCTTTTCACTTGGGTGCGCTATCTTAATCGCGGGCGTTCTCTGTTGCGTTGGCTTAACTATATTGGCGCCAATCCGTCCCTTTATCGGTCCTTTTTGGATGGCGTAGTTGTGTGGTAGCCAATTTAGCCTCGATTATGACTGCCATAGCCTTTGCATCTGGAAGTCGTTGGAATGTTTTGCTTATTTAGCAGATTAAGTGGCTTGAGGTAGCATTCCTGACTGCCTCGTTGCTGATGTCCAGTCTGTCTTATCGTTTCTATTGTAAAACTGAGAGCTTCTTCTTGTTGGTCTTAGAGATTGTGTGCCACATGAGAAGCCGTACGTTTAGATCGGCAATATCAGCAAGATAAATGCCATAGAAGTCTAGGTTAATAAATATGGGTGGCGCAACAGCCCATAGAAGGCCAGGGCCTAGCTTTTCAGCAACAACTCGCGTTTTATGCCGACTCCGACCGGCCAAGTTTGAGAAACGTTTTCTAGACAGGAAATACTCTTTGAGCATTGTCAGTGACTCGAAAGAGGGGTCGTGAAAATTATTTTTGTCGCTCAGAGCTGGAATCGAACCTACGACGTCGAGGTTGGGGTCGACGCACATACCCACAACGCCACGAGCCACCACCAAGCCTAGGTTAGCCTTCTTAAATATCAGTTTCTAGTGGCTGTTAAACTTCAACCGTTTGGTCGTTCCTATCCGGTTACCAAGATTAGCCGAGACCACACTACAAAATTAAATAAAGCTGTCAACTTTTTCGACTACCTTGCCGGCGATGTTCAGTTGAGAGCGGGTATTAGAAATGCTTTGACCCTTACTTTTTGTTGTATTCAACGTTACAGTGTTCTTCCCTCAACGCTGCACGGAGCTAGCATTGGAATTCATCATGGAAAGCCAATTTACAAGTTGTACTCAACTTATGGCAATTTAAGGGCAGAGTCCTGTATTTTTCGGTCGAAAAGATGAATGATCCATTTCTAACTGACTTCCTCACCTTTTTCCTTTTTCCCCAAAATGCAGGAAATAGTACTGGTCTGATTGTTGTGGTTTATGGTCATTTATACCGCCATCTGGCAGCAACCCGATAGATCACTATCAGCCAATAGAATCGAAAGCGGCCCAAGATTGTAATTTTCCCTTAAAACATAACCGGGATAATAGAGGTAGTTTAGATGTGCCCTGATTATTCTTATTATTGCCCCCTTAAAATGAGATGTTATACTTTAGTAAAACTTTCTTATTTGTTTTTTTTTCTACATCGCTTAAGTACTCCACCTTGCGATGAAATGCTTTCTGCTTTCTCTTGTTTACTGGAGCTAGACATTAGCAGAGCAGATGTTGGCTACATTCCACCTCTTCTTCATCCCTGCAGATCCCACAAAAATCATTATTGGGTGTGCTTAGACGCCATGCATACGTGCATATGGAACAATACCCGGTGAGGACTTTCCACTGCCACCAGCGATTTCGATATCTTTTTTTCTCAGCGTCAGCTACAAGGTCTTTGCTGTTGTTTAAATTTTCAGACCAAGCCTTCGAATTTGGGAAATTTGAAATGGCTTGGCCTTTTTTTCATTTTGAAGATAAACTGCGTGAAAACATAATGGATTAACATCCAGTTGGTATCCATTTTTTTTAAAGACTGCAGCTTCCTTGAATTAAAGTGCTCCCTGGTACCCAGTATAGGTTTATCGTATTCACCAACGCTTATGCATAATCCTGTTTTTTTTTAATTTACGCGTGCTCGACGGATTATTAATACCGGGATCAAGACACACCACAGACCAAAGGCATAGAGGAGGAACTGTGCCCATTGCTCTTAAATACCTGCGGATTGTAGTCTCTGGGAAATTTTGCAGCTGGAGCAGTACGACGTGCAGTACGACTGAAAAACGAGTCTCCGAATCTTACCGAGCCTCCGAATACAGGCTTAAGGGTAAACTGATGGGCATTCCGGCGATACATGTATTGCGGGTGAATTCATGGAGATGAGGACAGCAGTAGCCTAGCTCACTTGAGCATCGCTTGTTAAAATAGCGATAAGACCTGACTAGTTTCCACATCAAATTGTCGGATGCATACCTTTTAGTGTGGCTTGGCCGTCGGATAAGCTTAAAATCGTTTTGGTTTTTGAGCTAAACAAAGTTCATTCAGTCCAATTGCCAACTGTCCCACGTCTATCAAAGTGTAGCGCCTTGAATTTTTCTAATTGGTCCCAGAAAAGCAATATGTACGTTCTTATTCCCACTCCGTTTTGAGTCGTCTGTGAACATCGAATGTTGTCTTTCTGTTACTACCAGTTTTTATTTTCATTGTTGACGGTAAGAAACCATAAATGAGGCTTATGTTGGGGGCGTGGCCCGTGGCGTTGTGGGTATGCGCGTCGACCCCAACCTCAAAGTCGTAGGTTCGATTCCTGCTCTGCGCGACAAGAATAATTTTCACGGCCCACCTCTTTCGAGTCACTCACAATGCTCAAAGATTATTTCCTATCTAGAAAAAGCTTCCCAAACTTGGCCGTTCGGAGTTGCCACAAAACTGTAGGTCTCTTAATCTCGTGAGAGAACAATAGCACGTACATCACGATTGGTTGCTGAGAAGCTAGGCCCTAGGCTTCTACAGGCTGTAGCGCTACCCATATATATTATATATGGTTGAGGTCTGAAAGAACAGTATCAGGAGTGGGACCATCGGGGTATTATGTAGGGACAGCTTTGTTCTCCTAGACAGCTTTATTTTTCAACTGCCGCCTAAGTCGAAAGACACAAGTATTGGCCAGGGCTCCTCAATTTTATCTGAGCGGTGATGTCATTTCCGTAATTTATTGCAGACCCTCGATAGACAAAGTGCATAGCTACATCGAAGCTCTATCTATAGTGACACCTTGTCCAAGATTTCGATGTTGATGGAAACCTTTTGTTGAAAGCATGTACTTTGTCTTACCTTCATTCACCACAAGACCCAACTTAGCCTCTCGATGCTCACAAATGCCCACTGACAGCCTGATGAGTTCTTCTGATGAATTGCACATACATACGTGCCTCTGCTGTTGATATTTTCGAGAATTATGCTAAGAAGTCGCATTACAATGCGTCGCCTTGTCCAAAGTATTTTTTGACATCAAATGTATAGGTAAGATATTTACCGACCTCGACGGAGCAGCGGCAGTTCTTCATCGTTTTCCTGCACATTCGGATGAGCTTTGCAGGGATGCCAAAACTAGACAATGCCCTGTATAGCTCAACCTTATACTAACATTGAAAATATACATTCTAAAGTAGAGAGACAATATTTCAAATTTAAATTTATAAGTCCCAAGCAAACGTAGAGGCATGAAGCATAAAATAAGGTCTATCAACAGCCTTATTCCCGCGACAAGGTCCATTCTGAAGGTTCAATTCGGGATCACTTGATTGTAACACTTCGACTCCATCATGGAGACGATATTTTACAAAATACACACGTAATGTTGGCTCCAATTTTCGCAGTCGTATCTGGATTATCGGCGAAGACATTCGAAAAAATACACAGACTCGTTCACGAAGGTTGACGATGTACACCGCATGTTGCTCGAAGTGAACCAAGAACATTTTTCATTGAAATCTGATTAGCTTGGGGCCGTGTTTGAGGTGTGAGTCTTTCCATGATTGATTGGCGAAGAATGCTTAATAAGAGCAACACTTGACGTCACGAAGCCAATTACGTGGGAAATAAACCAAGTCTAAATGAATCAACACTAATCGCATTAGTTTCCAAATGAGTTTGAGGTGCTGGCTAGAAGTAAGTCCCCTTATCCACTTGAATCACCACCAGTCCGCCTAAGGAAGTGGGTTTTTTTCACACTCGATTCTTCCAGTTCCTTATCTGGTTCACTCTTCAACTTTCACATTTTCAGTTTCCACAAATTTAGACGTGCACTTGGTTAATCCAATTCACCCCGTGATTCACTCGTGGTTGAGCCCAGCCCCCAAGGCAATCGAATCTGCTTGGATGCCATGACTAATTGCAAAGCGTGACAATATCTGAAATGAGGCAACGCTGTCCTTGGTCTAGATCTCGGGGGATTTCCGATTCAATTAATTTAAACACCACTTGACTTGACACTCCTTCCAGTCGGCACCTGGTGCCCATTATTCACTGTATAACTTATCTAAAGTGCATTGCTGAGATTTCTGCGTTGGCTCAGTCAAAACGCGCCGACAAATGCACTTGGGTCGTGTAGGAATTCTAGGATAAACATCGACTAAGCGAGCACGAGTGCGGCCAATCAATTGATCGGTTGTCATTCACGAAAACGTTGTCTGGCGCCAGCCTTAACTTAGATCAATACTTTTGCATTTTAATTGAGTATCGAACAAAGGCTAACCGTATGACATCACTCCTTGCAGGTTGGAGCGGATCAATGCCACCACCAATGACCGCCTGGACGCGATAAGCGCCCAACAGCAGCTGAGCTCCCACATGCTGGAGAGCATCGAGAACACCCAGCGCAATGCCGAGATCATTCTGCGCGAGATCCGCAACGATTTGGACTCCATGCGCTTCAGTGCCGCCGAAAATAAGGGTAACGAGCGAACGAAATCATTTATTCCTAGACTCACGGTTTATTTTCAGATCTGCCGCCATCGAATGTGCATGTCCGGCAGGCAGTGCTGGAGGCAAATGATACCGAAATCGTCTCGCAGAAGCTGGACAGGCTGGGCTCGTACCTAGCCGCTTCCATCACTCGCTTGGACAAGTCGATAGACGACATCAACAAGGGTCTTGCCAGGTTAATGCAGCTGTCAAGGTAACTAACTGCCGTGCTTGCTGTGCGATCAGTATGTGACTAGAATTCGATGTTGGAATGCGAACGACGGGGCTTGCTTAGTTTAGTTAGAGTGTCACGCGTTTTGAAGCGCGATGTCATATTCGGTTGAAGACGCTGCTGCGTGCACTTGAAGGGGAATCTATTGTTTTCGAATGACGCCTGCTTGCCTTTTCGATGAACATGACGGTTGCATGTAATGAATGAGGAATGCTGTGGGGACGGGATGAATATTTATTGCATTTTACGCGCTCTAAGGTGCCGCCGAAGTGACTAGAAAATGGCGAGTAGAAGCTTTGCTTAGTGCTTGTATTACATTTCACGAAATGCATGACCTTCAAGGCACTGACACTGAGTGAGTCTTTCTTACTTCTGTAGGGCAGGGGATTCAATGTGATCGTCGGATGATCGATTGCAGAGATTAATCAAACTCGTGCATGTGACAAATGTCATGACGTAGTATCGCTCCATTTCTCATTGTAACCAAATAACCAATGTCGCTTATAACTTGCTCTCGAACTGGGAATTCCCCCAAAAAGAAGTAGAACAAGTTCCTGAATCAGCAGAGACTTCGCTTGAAACTCGCAGCGGTTGGTGAAGGTAAATAGTTGGGCGGCGAGGTACACCATGATTTGATCCAACCGAATCGACAAGACACAATCTTTAAACAGAATTACCACAAACCACGGCTGACTGTAATCGCTCTCTACCAATGTATCACACGCACATGCGACCTTGAACCAGACCACGGCTCTTTTATCTTTTACCCAAAAAAAAAGCAATTTCAAGCTATATTTACATAAAGACATGTCGGTGATCAAACCAGTCTGATTCAGCTCTATTGGTTCACATCGTAGCACCTCCACGTTATTCTCCGTCTCCATCGCCATACTTTCCGTTGATTATTGTGAATCAAGGTTCAAAAGAGGAAGACCTCCATTTGTGCCTCAGTTGTGGGCATCTGATGAACCACGGTCCTCAGAATTACCATGTCAGTGCAAGAAGTTTGTCTTCCATAAATAACTCTTCATTTTATGGGGTGTTCCCCTTTGTTTTCGGGAAAAAAAACCTCGTATAAGTCGCCAAACGGTGCAAACTGTGTTAATAGCCTGATTGAGAGCCATTTCGAAGAAACAGTTTGGTTTCCTCCATCAAACGTCCATGCCGAGATTTATGTTCTTTTTGAATTCGTGATTTACATTGCATACCTTTCCTTTGTAATTGAACTGTCTTTAGTGCTTTTATTCGTGATCAAGTGACTCCAAGATTCACATATTACTGCGATCAAGCCGGATCCTATTTTGATCTAGGACTCTAGAGATATTTGAGAGTGTCTCTTGAAGATCTCTAATCTGCTTGGTGTCAGATTTGGGCACTCGAAACGTGGTTTACTTTTATTATCCACAGCGTCTAAAGTGTGCCACTTATAAAGTACCCTTAGGCAAAGCCTACTTCGATTGAGGAACTTCTTGGTTATCCTTGCATCGACCCTCATGAACTTTTTGGTGTGTGTAAGTCCCTCCTGACTTCCAGATTGTTGATGGGGCATTTGATTGACTTGGTGACCTTTGGTGTTGTGGGTGTGTGCGTCAACCCCAACTTCGACGTCTTAGGTTCGATTCCTGCTCTGTGCGACGAAAAAAATTTTCACGACCCCACCTCTTTCGAGTCACTGACAATGCTCAAAGAGTATTCCTGTCTAGAGAAAGCTTCTCAAACAAAGCCGTTCGGATTCGGCATAAAATTGTAGGTCCCTTCCACTCGTGAGAGAACAATAGCACGCACAATACGGATGGTTGCTGAGAAGCTAGGCCCTAGCCCTTTAATAGCTGTATCGCCATACATATTATTATTATTATTTAATTGATCATTTGTTCTATTTCCATGAAGAGGAGGTCTGCTCGTGAATTCCATCAGTCCTCTCATCAGTGTCAGTTTTAACCTGTTTTCTTTGCCAGCCTATTAAGTATTTCTTTCCAAAGAGCCCTCGAGTTGAATGCAAAGCGTATAGGGGACCATAGTACTGTTCAAAATCTGGAAGTAACGATCTTCTTAAATTGGGTAGACTTCTCTTTTCGATTCAATGTGTTGCATCTTTTGAGGGTGAAGAGTTCAGCTTAGAAGATTGTGGACTCTCTGTGTAGGGGCAGGTGAAAGTTACATCCGCGTCCCACAATGCCTGAACCTGCTCTTCTTTCTGACTGCGACCAGTCGATTAGTGATATTTGTCCGTCGTCATTCGCCCTGATGATCATTAAGGAAGATCAGCGCCCTTGTTAATTTGACTGACCCTTTAATCACGGAGTCTATTGGTGACCAGTTTGGTTACCTTCAGTAGCAGTGAACATACTGATGATACCTAATCTGACTTCACTCTCCCCTTTAGTTTAACTTTAGCTGTTGCAATGAATGCGCATTAAGTAAGCCACGTAAAGGCAACTATCCTCAGTTAACGACCTATCGTATTTATAGAAAGATATGACCAGGATCCAGCCAGACTAGTATATTGTATTATTTTCGACACTAGCCAATAGGGGACCGTGCAATAAGGTTGGTAATAAGGGATACTGCAAAGCGATTTGGTTTTTTCTTTATCAGCGATTGATAATGTCATACGACTTTCAGACCTCTCGAAGAGGTTTAAAATACAGTTGGGTCGTTCCCTGGTGATATGCCTTTCAATAGTCGATTCGACCAAATAGTCGGATATTTTACTTAAACTTGTGCCATATCTCCGAAATGTAGTGTCCCGTGGTGGCCAGTGGCGTTGTGGGTATATGCGTCAAATCCCAACCTCGACGTGGAAGGTTCGATTCAGGTGCGATAAAAATAATTTTCAAGGCCTCACCTCTTTCGAGTCACTAACAACGCTGAAAGAGTATTTCCTGCCTGGACAAAGCTTCTCAAGCTTGGCCGTTCGGACTCGGCGTTAAACTGTAGCTTCCACTCGTGAGAGAACAATATAACGAACAACACTAGTGGTTGCTGAGAAGCTAGGCCCTATACGGACTGTAGCGCCATCTATATTGTAGGTATGATAGTTGATCATTCAACTACAGGACCAACATTTGGTCCTTTCTTCATCCAGAACGTAAACTACGCAGACCTGTGAATATGTATATTCTCTGAATTCAGGGTCAGTTGAACTACATATTAGATCTATAACTTACATGTGCGGTTTGCTAAGAGATGGCGTAACTTGTATTATTCCATTGGAACATCCGTTGGAAAGCTACTGTCATTGTAAAAAGTTGCCATAGAAAAAGTCGTAGCTTCAGATGGACAGTACTTTGAATAATACTATTGTACATGATTTTCTTAAATGAACGTTACGAATTTAAAAAAAAAACAGCACGAATAATTTATAGACCCTGCGGACATGTCTTAGGGAAGTAGTTTCGACTGTCTATTACATTGACGCTTTGACTGTTTAGCATCAGTCTAGTCTATAACTATGATAGAATGAAAGGAACGAACTTAAACCGATGTTCGTTTTAATTGTTATCGATGACAAGCAACAAGTTGTTGGACGGCAAACAGTGCTTATTAAATTCTCATAGAACCAACGCCTAACCTACAATCATGATAGAGTGGCAGTTCATTAGTTTAGCCTATATTCGGTGATTGCCAGGGCCACACCAAGTGAACTATAGCCCTCTAGATCATCTCTGTTTGTCCAGTTCTCCAGCTCTCACCATGTGTGCTGTCATACTCTGGAAACAGATCAAATTGTTGAACAATGTACAGCTAGTGGGTCCTACTCATTGTCTCTTTGGTATTCTAACAACGAAAGGCTCACTATAGTGGTGAGCATAATGACAGCTTGGTGGTCGGATTAAGTCTAGTTTCAATGCCGGGTGTACTGTCTTTCATTTTGCTGACATCATCTCTTCAAAGCCTGAGCAAAAATATTTGATAAACTTTCTCTTGCGGTTACGATTTCTGAGTATTGTTAGTGACTTACAAGAGGATTGAGAATTATGGGCACTATCTGCGTCGAGAATTGAACCTAAGCACCCAGCGTATGAGTCGACGCATCTACCCACGCACGGCATGTCCTACATATTTCCCAAGAATCAAACGCTTCAAAGCTTAAGCGTGTCTTCGAATGGTTTCTGTGTTCTCAGAACCTCGTGCGACAGGTTGCCAAAAAGCATTGCTAAAAATGAGCCAAGCGAGTTTTTAAACACTACCTGTCTTGACTCAAACACAACCGAAAGGGCATCGTTTGTACCAGTCTGCATTTAATCTCCACGAGTGTGCGAAGTATTTTCTTGGAGATAGGTCCAACTTTGACAACAGTCCCTTAGGGCATTGCTGAACCATTTCAATGCCTTCCCTACCTGCAGTAAACTCCGTGACTGCTTCGCATTCCCATAGACATAACCCGATCATGTGTGTAGTTGCGCCAAGCCTATACTAAAAATACTACCAACCGGACGTTGTCACTATGAAATTTGTGAAAATCATCCAAATCGGAAGATCACTCCTCCGAAGGCATCAGAGTCAGATACGTCATTTAGAACCCAAGCCCCATTTCCTGATATCCCCATTTCTGTCACAGTTACAGCGACTGATGCCCAACCCCTGACGCGGGTTTTTTTTGATCGCTTGACTGTCACAGCTTGCTTTCATTGCCTTTTGCCATTCTCTGTAGTGCCTGCACTCATATTTGAACGTTTTTTTTTTTTCATGTTTGCCTTGACCATCCATCTTGCGCCTTTAAAGAGGTACACATAAACGAGTTGCAAATATTCCCGGCAGAAATCAGTACTTCAGCGGCGGATACCCACAACCACACGGCTATGGACCACCACCGGCAGCATCGTCGTTCGGCCAGTACCCACAGAGTTGTGCGCAAGCAGGCCTCGCCGAGCCGGGCATCCAGAAGATCCAAGTTGACCCACAATCCGAACCGTTCTACGTGCAGTGCGAGTCCGTCGACAAGGGAGGCTGGACGATTATTCAGAGCCGCTCCGACGGCTCTATTAACTTCAACCGCGACTGGGAGCAGTACAAGCTGGGCTTCGGCAACTTGGCGGGCGAATTCTTCATCGGACTGGAAAAGCTGCACGCCATCACCGATGCGGCGCTGCAGGAGCTACTGATCGAGATGACCGACTTCAACAACGAGACGCGCGTCGCTAAGTACGACGCCTTCGCTGTGGGAGGAGAGCGCGATCACTACTCGCTGCAGGTTCTGGGCAAGTACACAGGCACGTCCGGGGATTCGTTCAGCTACCACGCCGGCAACCAGTTCTCGACGTTCGACAACGACAACGACGGCTGGGTGGAGGGCAACTGTGCACAGGCCCACACCGGCGCCTGGTGGTACGGCGCCTGCGAATCGAGGTGAGTGAAGTGGGCTGACCCCACTGGAGTGGATTACGAATTTGAATTTCTTCCCTTTCCTTGCAGCAACCTCAACGGACAGTACCTGAAGGCACAAGTGGATCAGGGCAACCAGTTCAAGGGCGTGTACTGGGCCCAGTTCAATGGGCCACTGTCCTCGCTGAAGTCGGTGCAGATGATGGTGCGCCCGAAGGAGTCGAAGGAGGTCTTCTAGAGCCGCGTACGCCCGGCGGTCGGCGATTGCCGCGAGAACACGACACCGTTGCATTTATAAATGTGTTTAGCTTTTACCTTTTATGATTTACTTTTCTATTTATGTGCGATTCATCGAGAGTCGAGTGCAAATCCAGTTACAGTGTATATTTGTCTTTTGTGCACAATGCCATAGTGTGAGTAGATTTGCCACGCGAACAATCCAAAGTGAGCAGAAATAAATGTTTCCTAACTGACGTGATGGGCTTTGTGATTTTATTTGGGTCTGGGATTTTCCAAGGGGGTCGGTGAATTAATGGGGACGACCTTCGCAGGCGGTCGCATTTTGATGGATCGCTTCATTCAGAAGAAGTGGACATTGTGGAAGCTGGTGGGAACGTTTGTTGTGTAACTTGCTCTTGGGCTCTCGTATTGGATCTTCAATCTCGGTCGTACTGTGAAGCAAGCCCCTAAAGGGCACAGTGAGTGCGCGAAGCGTTGCAACAATTTGAGTCACTTTTTGCTGTCGTCATTTTTCTGAGTTCCCACGCTTTTTTGTGTGTCTTTAGGTGGTCTCTGTCAAATGGTGGCTACACCAACACGGTCTGGAAGTTGCCTACTGGCCCAACTTTGACAGCTGTCCCCTAGGGTATTGCTGAGCCATTTCCCTACGCAGTAAACTGCAGGATGGTGAAGACTGAAGACCTATCAACTGGCTAACGAAGCACGCTGCGGTACATTCCTGAAGCTAGCACTGATCACGACGTCCAAGGAAATTAAGAAGATAACCTGCTTGCAAGTAAATGGCACCTGGGAAAATGTGAGGGAGATCTCTCCCATACTCAGCGCAAGTTGAAGACTTCCTCGATCATTGAAACGAAAACGCTACTTGTACTGGTTAGTAATAAGTTCCATTTGGAGGACGTCATCGACATCAAGAAGAACGTCTACATCCTGTGGCTGCATTCCAAAAAATCGCCGAAGTATCATCCTTCGTCAATCTCATGTCAAGATGAGGGGATACAACACGCTGCTGAGCTCGCACTACGATCCCTACTGGGGCCAAAGAGACTTTCGAAATCAATTCAGATGTGGTGTGTGCGTGTTGAATTCTCTCGCCATATACAACATTCAACCTAAAGGTGGAATTCATTAACCCACCCTGGCATCATCATGTCGAAATGGAGCTCACTAGATTCAAGAGAAATGTCGGAGCTCGCTGCATAAATTAGACCGCGCACGGGTACCGCAAGGACATCTTCTGTTAGAATCGGCGGTACATGCATGTATGAACCGCGATTGGCTGACTAGGTCGAGGACAAGCGGACGAGGATTTAAATGTCTTCAATACACACAGTGTGCCAGACACTTCAGTAAAAGATGAATCGGTTTGCGGATTTTGCTGGTCCTGGGCACCGTCTTCAACAATAATGGACACACAATCTGTTTCGCCGGTAAGCACTTGTCGATCGCTTATGGGAATATGGCAACAATGGCCGTGGTGGTGGAGAAGCTGGTGGCATCCCCAATAAGAAGGAGTACGGTGAGTACCTCGGCCAAGATGGTTTATGCTACATTGGCTTTGTCCACCTTTGCCATTGTTGCCTCAAACGATCGGGCCGCATTCAAGATCGCCTTAACCACGAGCTCTGTCGGTAGTCATTGATGCGTCAAAAGAGAACCGGAGTTTCTACTTTTGCTGTGTGTATTACAAGCCCGAGTGGAAGGACCGCTAGGATGATTGGGATCACGCTGTTCTGGCTGTCGGCTACGGCAAGAAAAATACTGACTTTTCAGCAACTCGTGATCGTTACGTCCTCACTTACTCATGTCCGTCAGAAACCACAATGTCAAGCTCTGCAGGGTATCAGGGCACAGTTCAATCAGGAGGACAGGAATGAGCTGCCGAATTGACCAGATAAGAATCTGAATTGGACATCAGCGAAGCGGACACGTCACTGCAACCACCGATCACTGATAAAGTATGCGTCTTCGCTTCCAAGAAATCACTTTCACACGACAAGGTCCACGTGGCAAGGGTCAATAGTGGACCGTAACTCGATCCGTATGCTCGTTAGAGTGATCACAGGGCACTGTCTGATCGGAGCAATGATCTGGAAATTAAAGTCGGAATCCAGTGATCCCTGCCAGAGCAACGGCGACGAGTAAGAAACATAGACGCAGCTGTCCAGACTGGGCGCTAAGCTTTGCTGGACCAGATAGGACAGGTTAAGAGTAGCTTCCTCCACAAATGAAGGCATTCACAATGGGCACGAATGGAACTGGTGGTCAACATCCTAATGTCAACAAAAAACAACATAATCATGCCAAGCTGCGCCAGGTTTGGAACTGTATGTGGTCCCTTTCTCTCAATTAAATCGTCATAGAAGTGCTTCCCTCAATTAATAAGTTTCACTCATTCGTTGAGGCCCAGGTCCACCCCGGACTGTAGCGCCACACAAAGAAGAAGATTCGTCCTCTGGATTTAAGACTTGCAAAGCGGATTCGTAATATGAGCGCGCATCAGCTGGGTTCAACCCAAACAAACTCTTGCAACTGTTGACAACTTTAAGACGTCGTCGAAGGTTGGTTGTGGCCAAATCAGTCACCGCCACACCATGGCCAGTAAGTCTCACTCTAGACATGCATTTGTAGAAGAATCCATAAAATAACACCATTTGTCGGTCATGCTGTGGCTGCGGTGGCAAGTCGTGCCATCAAGCACTCCAGACAATGAGAGAAAAAACTATGAATATTGGCATCCATCGCTGCAGCCTTTGTTTAAAGCGCATACACACCATTTGGCAGTGGCTCGAGGTAAATTGGTGTCATTGCTCAGCTTGAGCTTGTAATTGCATCAAAGAGTAACGTCTTCAAACAAGTGCGGCAAGTGGTTCTCTCCGGAACCAGAAATTACACGATGTTGTTACAAAATGTGGAGGTATCCGTAGATCGCTTCGAATTCAGCAAATGATTGATGACTAGATCACACACCTCTCGACCTGCAAGCTAGGCGTTAGGCGGTGTGCGGCTCATGTTGATTCTAATAACCACACAGCGTCATGAAGACGTAGCAAGAGAGGTCTAGGAGAGTTAAGTAAGCATATGTAATCGATCAATATTAAGTTTGAAAGAAATAGTCATCAGCAACTAAGAGGACAACAACAAGTTCACGGTTAAGTTAGGTTATAGTGGCTGACTGCTAGGGGCAATCACACTTAGGCCAGAGTACGCCCATAGTGATACCACGCGGATTGACTTCTCCTAACACTGGAACCAGTTGTTGCTTCTAGTGAAGCGATTTAGCTGGTATATGCTGGCGCTGTTTAGCTCATTGGGGCCGCTGAAGTAGCAGGCACCTAGGTGTAGGAACCTACGTCTAGCCAGAGCTCTGCAGGAACATCCATGCAGCTTCTGCGGAAATCATTATATGGGGCACCCATCGTGCGAGCATGATCGCCAATTGCACAGTGCCCGGTTATGACTCCTATGAGAGTCCTTAATGAGTGCTTTCTGAGTCTAAGTAGACTGAGTGACCGTTTTTGGTTAAGTGATGGCCAGACTTCTTTTGTCTTAAGGCATGTGGTGCATTCTAGCCACTTGTCATCTGAATCTTCAAAAGATGATAGGCTGTAGCGATCGGTATGGAAGGTGGTACGTCTGCTATTTATAGGGATGAAGTTGCACCACACCTGGCGAGTTCATCGGCTTTGCAGGTTCCTCGTATGTCACAGTGTTTCGGCACCAACATGAGGTGAATGCTAAAAAACTTGACATTGTACAGGGAATTTATAGCGGCCTGACTATCGGAACAGACGGTGATATCCCTTGTTGGTATCATGTTGTTTTTGAGCCATGACAACGACTCATTAATCGCTATGGTTTCAGTCTGAAAAACGCGTCCTCTCGCAGCTTCAAAGAGATTGCAATGTTGAGATCTTGGGTATAGACATCCACACCCACCCCTTCGTTAGTCGTCGATCCATCTGTGGAAATACGCAGAGGAGCATCCAACGTTTGCCTGTCAGACATCCAGTCCGATCCGGAGGCAATGCTGACCGAGAGATTCGCCTCGAAGATAGCCAGGGGTACTAGGCGGTCAGTGCTAGGAAGGAAGTTGAATTCCTTGAGAATGGTTGAGTGGCCGATGTAGAGTTCGGACCACAGTCGGAGTGTTTTGAGTCTCAATGCTGTGCTGGCTGCTGTTCGGAGGAGAGATTTTCCTTGGGCATTTCTTTGAAAGGAGCCGTCATACCTTATCGTCTCACCGCAATTCCTTTGACTACAGTCTTCTCTTCTGCTGTCTGACGCACGGCCACAAGTACTCCTGCTATGGACATCGAACTGGAAACGGCCAGAATCTGACGGATGACTGAAAGACCAAGGCTGGGTTTGGTGCTGGCATCTTTGCAGAGGGCGGCTCAGTGAGTACTTGCCACCAACTATACTTTGAAGACAATGTGAAAGCGGCTGAGTATTAGAGGCTGTAGCGATAGCCAAGCTGTGTCCAAGGCCTTGCTCAACGATTGAATCGCTTCCACTGTTGTCATGAATTCAAATCTCTTTTAAAGTTGATCGACAACACTTGTATGGGTCACCATGGGATCATATGAAATATGAGGTCGCCGATGAACTGACCACGTACACAAGGATCGAGGGAGGATGTCTTGAACTAGCTGCGTCCCTGGTAAGGACTTCCATCGATTCTTGGGCTAACTGGATGGACTGGCATGACTCTCCAGTTTGTAGACAGTCCAAGCACATGCCGGCAGACGGCTGTAAGAAATCCGAGTGATTTTTGATACCCGTTCATAGAAAATACTGCAGACCAATTACCGGCGGACTGACGGGCCACTGCACCTTCTACAAATATCTAGATTTGCTAGGCCTAGGTGCACAACTGTCTGCGGCTACTGTTGAGAAAACGACAGCATTGTAGAGTACTTCAACTGCTCCTGTCCTGACTTTGCGCAGATCAGGTGGACGTTATTCGGTGCTGATGATGTGGATTGCTCATCCCGAAAGCGCCTGCTGGCAATCCTTCGAAGGACTATACAAATTCAGTAAATGCTGCCTAGTGGAACAGTGGACCAGATAGTGAGTCTGAGTGCTCCAGTGTAAAAAAAAAAGAAACAAAATTTTATCAGAAACTGTGTGGCAGCGTCCCAATCGATCGCTATTTCGTACAGATCCCCCCTTACCGAAAGGAAGCTACTTCAAATCGAATGCTTCTTTCAAATTACAGAAAATTCAACACAAGCTACGATTGATGATCGCGTGTGTGTCGACATCTCACGGCCGCATAAATAAATGCGCAACTAACCACAAGAAAATGAATGAAACTTAACGAAACTTAACGAAACTCAACAATGTGATTATAGCGGTCACTGTGTATCATTTCGGTGTAACTTCTTGCTTTCTAAAGCTGTCCTACGTCCCCTTCAGTTCATGATGGTGTAGTCTATTAAAGACCCCTTCATCGAGAAGTCGACTTGTACGCATTCAACTACACTTGTGGTCTGCTTATGTGCATCTTAGATCCACAGCACGAAACAGGTTCAACCGGTTCCCGGTCAAAATGACTGGTTAACCACATAATTCAATAATTTGCATCATTATCGAGTAATTGCTCCCTTAACCATCGTCATTTGACGTCGCATCGAGACGTGTCTCGTCTGAAACAATTCGCCTTCGATTAGACTCATTTGCATATCTGCGTGGCCCCTCCACTAATTGCTCCAAATTGGTTGCGATGCGTTTTGGTGAACCATGCAACGCGTAATTGACTCATTAAAAGTCACAAATTCTCCCTCAAGTGGTTGCACCTCACACTGACCTGAGCAACCGACGGTAGATCTGGTCAGTCTTCAGAGAACCAGGGGAGCGTCAAAATGAAGCTCTACACCTTGGCGGTGATTCTTCTCGGTCGCATGCTGTTCCTGTCGGCGAGGGGAATCGAGCAGGCCGTAGCAGAGGCTGACATATACTACGAGACGCTGTAAGTGTGCCCTCGCACCGAGTTGTGACTCAATTAACCATCCTCCACTCGTTCGCAGCCCGCGATTGGGTCTCGCCTCGGAAACCAAAATGACGAGCCTGGACAGCTTGGCCGACAGCGGGGACATCAAAGTGGTCGTGCACGGGTACATGGCCAACAGGACCCACTACTCCATCGTTCCCATCAAACACGGTGAGCGCTGACGACGCCTGGTCTGGACTTCACTCTGATCGATTCTTGTGCTTGCAGCGTACTTGTCGCAGGGGATTGACAACGTCTTCATGGCCGATTGGCAGAGGGCCGCCTCGTTTAGCTACGCGGCTTCGAGGAACCTCGTCCGCAGAGTGGGGCTGCACTTGGCGAAAATAATTGCCGACTTCTTGACGTAAGTGGAATAAGTTTGAGCGGCAAAGTGCTTACTCTGGCTCAACAGGAAACACAAAATCGACACGAGCAGAGTCCACCTGATCGGACACAGCCTGGGGGCGCATGTCGTCGGGGCGATTGGGCGACACTTCAATGGGACGCTGGGTCGAATAACCGGCCTGGATCCAGCGCTGCCGCTCTTCACTCCCGACTCCAAGGACGGCCTCCGACGTGGCGACGCGAGGTTTGTCGATGTCATCCACACCGACACACCGGTGTTCGGGGACGGGACTGCTCGGGGCGATGCGGACTTCTACCCCAACTATGGCTTGACACCGCAGCCGGGGTGTCGGAATGCCGACTGGAGGTACCTAAGTGAGTGTGAGTCTGGCTTGTTCCCATCTTCAAGGAAAATCATTTTTCCACTCCTCCAGCCATCTGCAGTCACATCCGTGCGGTCCAGTTGTACGCGGAGTCCATAGAGTTACCGAACAATTTCCCAGCAATACCCTGCTCCTCGAAGGACATTCAGACGCATTATACTGACACGTGCCAGCAGCTGGCAACTTTTAACACCACTGTGATGATGGGTGAGCAAATCGACCGGAGGTGAGTTCGTCTGAGTTGGAGGGTGCTCTCGCTAAATGGGCTTTGTCGATTGCAGCGCCAGTGGACAGTATTTCCTGGAGACTTTCGCCGAGCCACCGTTTGGAATGGGGTTGCTGTCGAAGATATACACTTAGTTTGTAACGCAACCGATGCATTGGCTGGGGAGTTTATAAAATGGACACAAATTGGTACACATTGTGACACCAGGTGTAGCTCAGTGAGACATTTTTGGGTTCTTTTTTGGGCAATGGAGAGGTTTGGGGAAAAGGTAAATGGCGAAAGTCTAAGACATCCTCCAGTGTGGGATTGGGAGGGTACAAAATTGATTCTCAGTGGTTGTGACATATGACAAGGGAAAATGTATTGGCTTTGTTGGTGATGAAGGGATATTTGTACGAGTTTGGTTTTTTGAGTAAAGGCATCAACCAGTGGGTACAGTGAGTCGAAAAAACATCTTTATGGAAAATCAATGTCAAGTTTAAACAAACAAATTTAATTGTTTTTGTTGAAAAGTCATTCTTCGTAGCATTGCCCAACATAGGACCATGTTGATTGTGACTCCATCTTACTCTGGTTTCGAATGCGAACAAGTTCCGGGTTAGTCCATAGAGCACCTGTCGAAATTCTTCGACACTTTTTTGCGCTAGCAATTGGTGATGTTTGAAGGCGTCAACACGTTTACAGTGTTCCATTGTAATGGGATTGGGGAACTATAAACTACGAGCAATCAGTCACTTTAACGTGGTCACAGACAAAAGAAGATTAGTTCACGGCTTCCTGTGACCATATACACCAGTGCAGGTGGTGCAGGAGGCTCTGGCGTTGATGACGCCTTCTCTCAAGCTGAAACCTCACTTAACAACGGCCAAGCGGCCGCCAGTGCCGTGGAAAAGAAAAATGGTGGCACAGCCAAGACTCAAGTTTCCGGTACATACAATTCCTCAGGCACCTTCATTACAAGCGCTCTGACGTCCGACGCAAACCGATCTGCAAATTCCCAAGTAAGTGGCCAAGACTGAAGGAACAAAGGCCTCATCACAACGCGGTGGATTTGTTCACCAAAGCCTCCAGATCCTGCGCCTGACTGATCCTGGACCTATATACACCTCCAGCTCCTGGTCGAGTGCCATCTAAGCCTCCAGCTCCTGGACCATACATGCCTCCAGCTCCTGGTCAAGTGCTATCTAAGCCTCCAGCTCCTGGCCGTGTTCCATCTAAGCGTCCAGCTCTAAGCTCCCTCCAGCACCTGGACCATACACACCTACAGTTCCTGGGAGTTTGCCATCTAGGCCTCCAGCACCTGGACCATGTACACCTCCAGCTCCTGGGCGTGTTCCATCTAAGCCTCCTCCTTGTCAAAAGAAGCACCGATTTCATTAAACCTTATCTAGGTCCACACCATGTAGTATCTGCGTCAAGTGTGACCGTAAAAGATAAAGGCTTACAGCCCGCTTAGATGCTTCAACACGCCAATATCCCTCTTATGCTCCTCTTTTTCAACCACAGCCCAAGCCCGTAAATCACATCACAATACCCTCGACCTTCACAGCAGCACCTTGCCACCAGCCACAAGCACAGGCCCATTCCACTGAATCGACGTCCATCATCCGATTCGTAATTGATTTCCAAATAAAGACTGCAGACAATCGAGCACCATCCGCTGGCATCTGGCCCAAACCTCCCACCGGCCGTCAAATAAATCCCACATACCAGCGCACGACCCTCCGTCAAAGCCATACGAATGTCACCTCAAACAGCACATTACCCAAATCCGAATTGTCAGTTATCGCATAATTTATTAATCATTTAACCGGCATCCGCCCTCCTTCTGGGAGCCCGATCGTTAATTCGTACGGACCACGGGCGCAGGCACAGACACGCTCCGGCCGCAAGCCAAAGTCGCGAGCCTCCGGCTCTCCCCCCTCCCCGTCTGCCAGAGAGCCGATTTTTATGCCAGTGTAAGACGGCCGAAATCCGATTTTCTATTGTTCGAGTACCGCGCGCCGGCATCATCCTGCCATGCTTGTCGAATGTCGCATAACTCACCCGGAGCGGGGCGCTCATGACGTCCGATCGTGCATGCAAAACAGTTTAAGCCAAAAAAACCGAAATGAATCGGCGAGCAGAACAAAAAGGAGCAACTCCAGCATTAGGCGTCGCCCGACGCCCGTAAGTCATCAGAACGGAGAGTGACCCACCACCCCCCGGGGCAGTGCTGGCAAATTTATTCTCAAATTGACGACGTAAAGCAGTCCATCTTCACACTTTGGCTCTCGGCCGAGTGTCCGACGTGTGATGGCCGGTCGCGAACGCGGAGCCACCACGTGCACCGCGCTCGCTCAAGACATCACAAGTGCACCAGCGGACAGGCTCGCGCGACTGCCGCGACAGAGTATTAATCGTTTCCTGTCACCGGCCGAAGCCAGCAACAAATGGACATCGGCTGCGGAATGGGAATCAACATCGACATCTTAAATTCCTCTTTATTGGGGCTGCGTGGTTATTAATTACGGCGATAAGAGCCCGATCGGAGATTATCATTCCCGGCTCAAGGATGCGCGCTGTGCGAGTGCCGTCGATTGGTGCTGCGCGACAGTGGGTCGGGGACGCGCCGGGGACGCGCCAGCCGAGTGCCAGGATATTAATTTAACGCAAATTAGTTGGAAACTTCTGCGGTATGGAATTCGGGCTCTGGGCCGCTGGAGCTCTGGAGCCGGTTACCGATGGCCCCGACACTACTGGATTTTATGAAGTTTTTATGACAGACCGACGTTTCGCGATACTTAATAGCGCTGACCTTGGGATGTTTGTTCTCGTTCGGCGATAAATTCCGATGAGGTGTTAATTCTGGCAGTTTGTGTGCCTGTTCGACGAGGGAATTAGTGTGTTTCCCGACGGGATCGGGTGCTGCTGGACCACGGAGGGAGAGCGGGGGGAATATTGATCTTTGCTGTTGACTTTGTGTGTGTCGGTGGCGGGAGAGGGTATCGAACGTCTTAAGAGCTGTGTTCGAGGAGGACTACGATGGAGGACAACTGGGGCGGTGGGAGGATTGTAAGCTTCGTTTGACTGAACGAAAGTAGATTCTGTACAGTTCGTCCAGAGTCCGAGTAAAAGAAGAGACACGCTCAAGTCTCGTAAGATTTGCGATTTGATTTCAGTCACGTAAGATTTGCTCGGAGTAATGCTCTTGCCAAATAGGATCACCCAAGGCTTAGTACCTGGCCTTACTAGCATTGAAGGCAACCAAAATGAGGACAGTCTACCGAAGAATGTATCCGAGCTTGGAGAACCCGTGACAAACCCTTACGCACTCACGCCGCTTAGCTCCACGAGAAGAAAACTGGAAGACGAAGCCCCAGATATTGTAACAACTCAAGGGTTCAGTCTGGAAATTCGAATAATAGCAAGTGCCCTGTAGACTGTGGCGGGCGCTGAATAAAATGAGATCAAAAGCCTTGTTCGTGTTTGCACGCAATGACGTGCAAACACTTATAGGCGTCCTCTCCGGACACTGTCCCATAGGCCCGCTTGCATCAAGACTGAACACACCAAAGAAAGACTTTTGCTACTGCGCCTGTTGCAAATGCAGAGATGTGGAATAATTAGTATCGATCTGAAGGAAACAGTACTTGGGTAGACACTACATTGCTGAGCTGAAGGACTTGTGTGATGTAGAGTTGACCACCCAAAGTTTTCAAACGTATTGGGTTGGTTCTAGTATAATAAAAGGTCTCTTTTTGGTTTCAGTGAGTCACGGCTGCAAGGTCTCATGGGTACCCACATACCTATCTACGTACCATGCCCGACAGAGGATCTCAGCATTATCTGATAGACGCTTAAGACAGGGGCAATGTAATGGTAGGGAGCATGCACCAGATCATTTGCCGAATTTGGGAAGATGAAAGCACGCCCGACGACTGGAATATCAGGTCCATATGCCCCATCCACAAAAAAGGCGATCCTACCTCCTGCAAGAACTATAGAGGTATATCCCTGCTCAACGTCGCCAACAAGATTCTATCCAGCGTACTGTGTGAACGTCTAAAGCCCGAGTTTGTCTACCTCGGGGCAAACGAAAACTCCACGAATGACATCGTAGTGCAGATCCGACGTAGAATTGCCCTTGGCAATCGATGCTAGATCGGTCTGTCAAAACAACTGGGCTCGAAACTCCTGATTTTGAAAGGCCAAAGTCATGCTCTACAAAGCCCCTACTCTGCCAGTTTTTGGAGCCGAAAGCTGGTCATTAATAAGACTGCAGAGCTGATTCTTGGTGTCTTCGAAAGAAAAATTCAGCGTCGGAAATATGGTCCTGTCTGCGAGGAAGGCAAATGGAGGAGAAGACACAGCCGCGAACTCTACGAGCTGTACATGGATGTGGATGTAGTCCGGACGGCACAAAACCGTCAACTCGGCTACATCGAGCAAATGGACAACAACGCTCCAGCAAAGAGGGTCTTCGAATCCGAGCCTCCTGGTTCGAGAAGGAGAGGAAGACCGAACCTCCGGTACAAAGACCAAGTCATCGCGGATGTAAGACAGCTTGGCCTTGATGACTGGAAGCAGCGTGCTCAGAACCGTCACCGATGGAAGGCAGGAATTGCTTACGCTCAAACCCTTCATGGTTCGTCTGCCTGATAAGTAAGTAAGCCTAAGACATTAGCTCCTCTTAACTGCGCCAACTACAAAGGTATGTATCTCCTAAGCATCGCTTCTGAAATCTGTGTCAATTTGCACAATCGCGTGAAACGAATATGACTACAGCTTCTGGTCAACAAAGTCCCCAATGGACTTTATTTGGTATTTACTCTGTCGGTAATCCTTGAAAAATACGCCGTAGTTTCAGATCGATACTCACCAACTTTTCAAACACTTTGACGCGTTGCATGTTCTTGGTATCGCCCGTCTTGCTAGGATTGAGATGATGGAGAGGATCTGCGAGGTTCTTACCGAAACCTTTGGCGATGCACTGACATAGGACATAATTATCGACAAGGCCCGTACACTAGAGGCACGACCTCTCACATGAGTCTGTGCAACTGTTCTACAGTCCCGGTCCTGCTGTATGCCACAGAAGCATGAATAATATCAGATGCGGACGAAGAGATTCTTGGTCTCCTCGGCAGGAAAATCATGAGAAAAATTACGAGGTGATGAACGAGCAACCTACGAGCTGTACATGAACATTGACTGTATCAAGCGGATGTCTCCAATGTAGAACTAATGGAAACGAACACTATGGCTTGGAAAGTCTTCGAGTCCAACCCCGAGGGACAACGAGCCCACCTGGAAAAGGGTCTCAGTCAGCTGGTCGTACGAAACTGGGTCCAGCCCGGACTGCATCGCTAGCTAAAGAAGATGAAGACCTGCTGTGAATGCTAAACCTAGAGAAAGGGAGATGCTCGTACTCCATTCATGACCTCGGCAGCACCCAAGCAGTTGAACTCCTACTCGTTTGCAAAAAGACACCAGGCTCTTATTTTGCATGTCCTGCAATATGACGCAGAAAGTTGAACGATAATCAAAACGAATCCGAACCTGTCGTGCAAAGCAACAGAGGACGCCCGCGTTTAAGGTGGCACACCCAAGTGGAGAAGGACCTCAACCATCTTGGTGTGCGAAACTGGAGACAGCTAGCCAGAGCTCGCGCTAGTTGGAGAGGCATGTTGGCTGAGGCCCAGGTTCACCCCGGACTGTAGCGCCACACAAAGAAGAAGAAGCACTGCCTCGGTAACATCCAACCCCTGATCGCGCCCATGCCTCAGTTAATAAGGATCACTAATCCGTGGCTCTTCAAAAGGGTTGGAAGTCCGAGTATCCAATTCAAATATCAAGGCATTGGTGCCGCAAGACACCCATCCATAGGCCATAGGACTGACAAGTGAAGCATTGATTGCTTGGTTTGGGCATGATCCAAATAGACAGCTTAAATCGTTACAAGACACATTCATTCCTTTGAGTGGTACTGCTCCCGATGGCGCTCATAAACGCCATCAACCGCCTGACAGTAAAGTGATTCCACTTAGCGTAAGTTTTCAAGCACGACATACCGCGCGGCGCACCAAGAGTGAGGCCAGTCACCAAGAGACCTGTCTGATATTCAAACAAATTGTCTTAGCTTGACGCTCATGGCTGGTTTAAGATGATTTAATCAGAAAATTATGCACGCCTCGACAAGCTTTTAAGTTGTCTGCCTCCATAAGACTGTCAGCCGGGCGGTAAGAAACTAAACTTCATACACACTTTGCAAGCAACTATGTCTCATTTTATTCTCGTCTCATTTGCATGTCATCACAGTTTAGCACAACCTCAGGCGACCTCTGCCGCGTTGCGCGCCGGCCAGCTGGCATAATCTCAGATCGACTTGGACGATCGCTGCAAGGAGGAAAGTATTTTATGCAAGTTCATGTGAGGCGGTGATCGTGCTGGACTTACCTCCGTAGTGCCTGCAATTGGCCACCGCTAGTTCGCATGGATTGGAAAACACCCGCAAACAGTAACCATTGTAGCCGCATCGCGGATCGTAGTTAAATGGACAGACGCTTGGACATCTGCGTCCTCTCTCCAGTTGGCCACTGGCAATTGTTGCGCTGCAAACTGGAAATGGGGAGTTAAGGCCCTTTGAAGGGATGTGTGTTTCTTAGGGTTCTTACCGAGAGCCATTAGAATGCAAGCCACCACCACTGCCTTCATATTGTTTGAATTGGATTGGAGAGTCTACTGTGCTGAATGTAGGAGATCTTGTCGCTTTTATAATACTCACACCGACTGTGGGTCACATTTCGGGGTAAGCAATACAATCAAAATGGGGGAACGACGTCCACACAAGCCATTGTTTTGGATTTGATTTCAAATAAAGGGTAATTAGCACCTTCGATGGGTAAAAGTCAACGATTCCTAGCGACAATGGAGCGACTTGTGGCACTAATGCAATTAATTGCATTTGAATCTGATTAACTAAGTGACATCTAGTAGAGTCATCTAATTAGTGGCAATCAATTGAATTCACACTCGATGGGCACTATCACATTCGCTGTGACGGTAGCTTTTTATGTCCAAATGTTTGAGGTTAGTACCGATTAGTCATCTAACTAAGAACGTCTAGCTAAACTAATGTCACTATTCAGCCGTGGGAAGGTGATGAGGGTATTCGCGAATGGTATCAGGCGCTCAAGGAAGGCCTTGAAGCGCTGTTTGGAAGTTTTGGACTAATTGGTCAATAGTTTGTTCAGTTAGTCTCCTTTATCGTCGATCGGTAAAATGAAGCATGTTTACAAATAGTTTGCTTCATGGGTCGAAACAACAATTGCTTCCAGAGACCAGCAGCTTTATTCGACTTTAGCCTCGATCTTCCTGAGAGGTTGAATGTCTTACATTCTTTCGTGTTTGTAGAGTTCCCGTACAGCTCCCGTAGTTCGACACAGCGTTGGTAGGTAGACTTCTTGTTTTGTTGCATGTGCCTGACAAGGGGTTTTTTCTAGTTGAAATCCAGCGATCCCATTAGTAGCGGCTTCTCTGATGGCTGTTTGACAACGTTTCCATTTTTCTTTTATTGCTTATGCAGGCATACTCGAAATTTCTGAGATCTTCAGGGATACTCTAGCTGTCTGCTGCGACTGTAAATTTTCGAAGCCGTGGTACCGTTCCCCGTTCTGTCCATATTCGTGTTTTTACTTACTTACTTCTCAGCCAGACGACCCATGAAGGGTCCGAGCTTGAGCAATTGCTGCCTTCCGTCGCGACGGCCCTGGGCACGCTGCTTCCAGTCATCAAGGCCAAGCTGTCCGCCATGACTTACTCTCTATACCGGAGATTTGGTCTTCCTCTTCTTCTTCTCGAACCAGGAGGCTCGGATTCGAAAAGCCTCTTTGCTGGAGCGTTAATGTTCATGCGATGTGGCCGAACCAGTGTAATCGACGGATTTTTGCCTGCTGGTCTACATCAACATCCTGGCACAGCTCGTAGAGTTCGCGGTTGAGTCTTCTCCTCCATTCGCCTTAATCGCTGACGGGACCATATATCTGACGAAGAATTTTTCTTTCGAAAGCACCAAGAATCAGCTCTGCAGTTTTGCTTAGGGTTGCCAAGGGCGATTCTAAGTCGGATCGCCACTACGATGTCATTCGTGAAGTTCTCGTTTGCCCCGAGGTAGACAGAGTCCTTTACTACCTCGAAATTGTAGCTGTCGATTGTAACGTTTTGGCCGAGGTGGTGTGCGGCGGATAGGAGCATATATTTTGTCTTGTCCTCGTTGACCTTTAGACCAGCTCGTTTCGCCTGTTCTTCAACTGCCGTAAAAGCGTTCACTACGGAACGTTGGAACCGAGCGATAATGTCGATGTCATCAGCGTATCCCAACAGCTGGACTGACTTGTAGAAGATAGTTCCTTCCGTGTTTAAAGCCGCCCGCCGCACTATCATCTCCAGTACCAAAGAAGAAGTAATCAGACAGCGCCGAAATCCGGTTCAGAGTTTTTTGAACCTAACTGCATGGTGCATCGCGTATGTGTTAGCGTGGTGCGACACAACCGGATCAATTTTCCCGGGATCCCGAATTCGGCCATCGCTTCGAATAGCTCCTTGCGATGAATGCTGTCGCATGTGGCTTTAAAATCGATGAAAAGGTGGTGAGTATTGATTTGAAACTCGCTGGTCTTATAAAGGATCTGGCTTAGTGTGAATATTTGGTGTCAAGTCTATTTGCCAGTCCGGAAGCCGCAGTAGTACGTGCCGATTAGTGCGGTGCAAAACGGCTTCAGACGTTCACACAGTACGCTGGATAGGATCTTGTAAGTGACGTTGAGCAGGGATACACCTCTGTAGTTCTTGCAGGAGGTAGGATCGCCTTTTTTGTGGATGGGGCATATGGAGCTGATATTCCAGTCGTCGGGCATGCTTTCATCTTTCCAAATTCGGCAAATGATTTGGTGCATGCTCCCTACCAGTACATTGCCCCCAGCTTGAAAAGGTTCGATGGTAAGCCATCTGAGCCTGTGGCTTTGTTGTTCTTCAGCCTTTTAATGGCTATACCGACTTCTTTAAAGCTAGGTGGGAGGACTACTTCGTTAATTTTCTTCGCATATCCACTATTCCCTGCGGGTCTGTAATTGGATTACCCCCGCAATTTCGAAGATGCTGGGTGCCTTTCCTAAAGCCTGTGGCCAGGTTTTTGGCTTTTTTGTAAAAGGACTTTTTTTCCCTAGACTGTTCGATATCCTTGAGCTAGGAGGTTGAGAGAGACCTTTTCTTTAGACGTAGAACCTTTTTCTTCTTCCGATCTTCTAGCCCGGTTCTTTGACTACAACAAGCAAATGTTCAGAGCTGATGTATGCTCGTCGGAAAGTTCGGACATCAAGAACAGTCTGACGTCGCGTCGATAGCAACTTGATCCATTCGCTTGAAGGTTGATTGATAATGTGATCACCACGTCCCTTTACGGATGAATGGGAAGCGCGTGTTAGCTACGAAGAGGTTCCTCTACGTAGGGAAGTTCACCAGCCAGAGCGAGTGCTTACCTACTTCTCCAAATACCTGCTGCCTACGCTCTCTGTAACAGTCGCTGTGGTAGATACTGCAGTTTTTCATCCTATTTCTGCAGTCGATGGTAGTAACGTTTGCTCTAAAAAAGTTTACGGCCTCCTCGTGTGCATCTGCTCTAGATAATCTATTAAGGCAGCTCACATTCCACGTTTGAAACCGTTTTCAATGCTGACGTCGTTAAATCCGTCCGTATCCGAAGCGGGTTGTTAATTCTGAACTCGAGGATTTTTTACGTAGTGAGAACGTCAATCCTACGTACGATCTCCAACTGGGGGAACAAGTCTTTTTGCTTAGGATCCGGTCTTTATTCATGAGTTCCCGGCTCGGGTAGCCCCTGCAGGCCGGAGTCTTGAACCTCCTCCTACGCCGCTATCCTGAAAGTGAGATGTACCTTGGTAGGTTCACTAACGTTAGCAGTCGTCCAGGTGTCCCATGAAGGCTGGTTACCTTTCTCTACTGCAAAAGCACCGAATAGAGATAAGTTTTGTCCATGCTGTCAACTTAATATTTGGGCCTAGCTCTAGCTGCTTATTACAAAACTTCATGCCATTCGCGTTAAAAATGCGGAAGCTATCAAACTGATTGACAGACGGATAGAATTACCGAAGCACATCAACGATGGGGCTGTCGCATGGCTCGCTTAAAGATCTCTTAGCTAACCCTGTCTGTTTGTTATTCAAAATCAATTTGTTGTTAATTCCCTATGTCGGCATGACGACGCATTGAATTACCATCACCTGCCCCCAGAGACTCGATTAAATGCAATTGAAAGCATGCCTCCCCTTATCACTGCTCCGCGGAACACATTCGAATCTAGAATTATCTTAATGCGGCTTCTGCACATTTACACATCACAAAAATGCGGCTTGGATAGCCAAGCACACGATAGCATCCCGCATGCAGATCCTCACTCAAACTCGGCCATCATTACGAAAAGCCCATAAAACTTATCACACAGTTGCGTCCGCTTTGCTACTTCCCATTTGACAAGATACGGCAGCGTTTAGGCTCTCAAAACCTGCAACAACTCTGTTAACAAGACACACAAGCCATTTACCATTGCACCGCAACCCAGAGCGAGTCCCATCGGGAGAGCACGGAATACCTGTTGCCACTGCAAACTGCACGCCACTTAGTACATCACTTAGCCCATCAATCGATACCTGATTACTCAATCTCTCGGCCGGAGCCAGCCAGTGCATGGCCTGCGCACTGGCCCCTGATCTGGAAACTGGATCACTTACTCGGCGGCGGCCGGGCAAGAAGCCACCGCGCTTAACGGCGAACGGCGCGGCAGCGACGCGCCGTACCATGATTTATGCAAATCTGCACTCTGCAGAACAACGCTGCAAATTTCCTATAACGATTATTAATTGCGGCCGGCGGGACGTGCTGTGAATATGGAGCGCCGGCCGGCACCGCCACTCCATCTCCGCGCTCGGGGCAGTTACATATTAACACGGTCTTGAATTATGAAATTAAAATCCCATCACCGGAGGAGGAAGCTTCTTGAGCACTTGTTCTACTCTGCGTATGGATGCACACGTACAGTCGGGTGGCCAGGAAGACGCTTGTGGAACGACCTGACGAGCCGCGCCGCGCCGCGCAGCACCATTTGTCCACAAGAGAAGCGTGCTTCCACATTTAATGACGGTGGCTGTTGGGGGTCTGCCGGTGGCTCATTTATGGATCGGCCAAGTGCTGTTGCTGAGTGTGTTTCGCTGTCGCGTGTACGCGTGTCTGTGTGCCGTGCATTAATGAGATGGGCCCCGGTGAGTTGTCAAAGTGTGTACTGCCAAAGGCGTACCTCGGGGCGCCTAACTCAACTTGACAGACACAATGCTCGCCAATCTATCAATCTATCAATCTATTTCCGTCCCGTTTCACGCCCTCCTCGGGGCAAGGATGCTCGCCGGAGGTTCTAAGAGGCGGCATTCTAGGATTCGTCTACGCAGCGCATCAATCTTAATTATTTCAGTTCCCTCGGCAGTGCTCTTCCATCAACGGTGACAGCAGGCATGCGCAGAGTCGATTGTCACCGATTTTTTGGCGGCCAACAGCTTCGGCGCGGGCAACCGCCAACGGGCGACAAGCTAATTGATGGCAATGTCCAAGGGTGGATGACATGTTTCAGTCGCAATTGGAGTGAATATTTGCTCCTTGAGGAGTGAATAAATGTCCAAAGCAAACTGTTTCGCTGTGCGCTGCCGCCTGGAAGAGGTGGGTGTTTTGATTGTTTACCCAGTGGAGCACGGGCTGCAGCTGCAGATGCAGAACATGCAGCAATTTGTATCGAGTGAGTGTCAGATGAATGCAATGCAAGGCGACAAGCAACTCGAGTGGGCAGAGTGGCGGAGTTAACGCGTTGTGTCTCTCCTGATGTGGACAGAATTGAAATGCTTGAAGGTCTTGTGCCCTGGTGCTGTGGTGTAGGGGGAAGGAAACCGATTAGCAGTGGTTGGAGCGATTACCGAGATGAGCAATGCCATGGTGATGGATCAGTTTGTCGGGTGCGCAGAGAAGCAGGTTTTGCGACTGGACGGTGACTGCTGAGAGCTGAGAGTGTGGCATGTGATTTCTGATGGAATCTACGACTAGTGCTGCGGGTGAATCGATTTGGTTTCCGTTGGATTTCAGAATGATCTTGCAAGGGTACATAGCGCATGAAGAAGGTGCATAGACGAGTTTGTAAGGAGGCCACAGAAAGACTGAAGATATGCATTTTTTGTGATTCTTTGTCAACATTGATGATAGTAAAGTAGTCGCTTGCAGAACTTCTGAGGTGATTCCACAAGTTTTCAGTCGGTCTAGAATTCGCCAAGGTTTCGTATATAGTGGAACGTTTTATAAAAGCCAAGAATTGGTCTAAGAACTGATCCCAAACTCGAGTTCCGTTTTGCATTTTGGAAGATTTTGATTTAAATTGCAATTGGAACGGTGGTCTATATTCCTCCCTACACTGGAGTACGCCTAGTGCTGTATCTGAAAAAGCATTTGAAGACTATAATTCGGTCCGTCATGAACAGTGCAGTTTGGGAAATCACCTGTTGAACAAAATCGTGAAAATAAGCTGTCGAGATGGAGAAAAGCTGCTATTGTGGGAGGTTATTCTTCTTTGATTGGTGCTACAGTCCAAGGTGGACCTGGGCCTCAACCAACATGCCTCTCCAGCCAGCACGAACTTTCGCCAAGTTGGTTGAGATCCTTTTCCACTTGTGTGCGCCATCTAGTGCGAGGACGTCCTCTGTTGCGCTGTCCCAATGGGTCGGTGTCGAAGTGGGGAGGTTACGCCTTGATATATTGAGAAACATGGCCGTGCGCTAGGAAGAAAATGTTGGGCAGCTTCTTCTTGGGACGGAAAAGGCTATGCTTCGTTGGGTTGGGCACGTTGTATGTCTGCACTATCACGGCTGAATGCGACTCCATGAGGTAGGCGACCGCTTGGCAGACATATGACGAAGTGACTGGTCCAAGTCCAAAAACTGGCCTGGTTGCGGTAGAGCATAAATCCTAATCAGTTAGGGTTAATGGCAGAGGATGGAGTTATTCAGAAATCTTTTGTGCTTACTCTGGTCAGATGTTTGTTATATTATGTAAGGAGAAGCATCAAGGTCTTGCCTTCCATCATTTAAAATGCAGTGAGTCAATATACTACTGCGTGATTGCCATATAGTCACTCTAAAATTGGCTTGCCGTAAACGCCAAAATTCACTGTTTGACTCTTAAATGCAGTTTTAAAATTTGGGGGTTGGATCTTTCTCTTTCCGTCGCAAAAATATACAGAATTGTTTTGACGTATGCAATTCGCCGTGTTCACATAAATGCCAAAAAATGCCAAAAATGCCCTTTAGAACTACGATTTGGACACATACAGAGGCTTGGGTCAAAATCGTGAACCCATTCCAAGCCGTAAGTAAAATTCTTTGCAAGGAAGATGTTACATTTTCGATTCGGCGACCAATTATATGCATATAGTCTAATGAATACAAACATCTGGTATAATGAAAGGAAATCTGCGGCTCAGATTCAAAATAAACAGAGACGAATCAGAAGTCCTCACTGAACAGGATTGTTCTTATTTGGATCCGATGCACCAAAAATTTTGGTTTCGAGGTTGAGGATGTAAGGACGCTTATAAGAAAACATGTGCAGGTCTTATTCGAAAGCTCAGGATACAACGAAAACAGAAATGCCAAAGTTTCAACAAAATCATTACGCCTTGGATTTCTTACTTGAAGCAAAATCTGATGGTGACACGGTCAGCGAATTTGACATGTACCTTTGAGAACCACAGCTGAATCATAATTGCCACACTTAAAATATTGGAAAAACAATTTAACAAAATGCACAAATCTAGCTGTGCTGGCTAGGCAATATTTGTGCATACCAGCGACATCGTTTCATCTGAACGCTGCTTGTACACCGCTGGGTACATTGTAACACCCAAGCGGTCATGTCTGTTACCAGAAAATGCAAGCTTGTTGTTGAGAAATCAAAAATTGTTGCAACAACCAAATAGAACGTAAAATACGTTAATCGTTGTTTTATTGTATAATATTATCATCTTCTAACACTTCGAAGACACATTGCTGAGAACCGAAAAATATCGGGTACCCAAAGTGATGACGGGTACCCGAAATTAAGATTCCCTGGTAATACCCGAAAGTGCGGGTCAAGCTCAACTGTGGATAGCCTGTGTCTTAGCAATTCAGTTGTTATAAGTGACATTTTTTGTCGACAGTCAATGGTGATGACTATGTTCTATTTAACTCACCATCATGTGCGTCTTGACCGCAAAGCCATAATAAACAGGCCTTTGTTCGTCTTAAGTGGCGCTACACCTAGAAACCACATAACGTTCACTGCGCCCCTTCATTGCTACTTGGTGTGTGGGTTGATTTCGAATTTGACTTCTCTGCGTTACCTTATATGCAGTAATGATTGTTGGCAATCCAGTGGTTCACCCTCTCAGCTTCTCTGTGGCCACTGCCATTGCCTCTAGTTAGAAGTGATTCAACGTCGGAGACACGCGCGTGGTAGGCGCACTAAAATAAATCGAAACTCTTCCATGAGCTTAACAACGATGGTAGGCTTTTGCGATCCAAAGACGACTGTCCTTCCTGATTCACCCGATCGTTGTCCATTCTCTCTTTTACTCAAGAGTGTAGATTTTGTTGATATCATTGACTTCATCAATCGACTTATTGAGGAAAGGGATGATGGGAAAGGGATTTTTTATTCCTTGTGCAATGTCGCTTAACGCTATGCCACGGTAGACTTCTGTTTATGTCTCAGTTGTCTTCTTATCGAATACCTGTCAAGAGTCTTAGACCCCAGGTGTTGTCCCGAAATCAATGCAAAGGATTGATGGAGCCCCACAAATAATGAAGGAGGAGCCTGTATTTCTTTTAACCCACACAAGGAGTTCTCGTTTGATTTCTGTTTGATGGTTTATTGTACTTTTAGTGGAACTTATTGTAGAGACGAAGAAGGTGTGCAATCTAAGCCAGCCAGCTGTAAAGTTCTAAAACGCATGACTCAACACAAAAATTGTGTATTCAATGATTTGCACAGCTTCTTAAAGTGCTACAGCGCGTAGTCAGCTTTTTGACGAGAGTCCTTCATGATCGGGTATCTGTCGAGAATGAAATTTGGCAGCTCATCAAATGCTTGGAATAGACGCATACTTGGACGTAGGCACCTGCTTATTGCCCCCATCTGTCTTTGGAGAGTAGCTGTGTGACAACCAGAACCGCGGCGGAACTAACTTGCGTGAAAAGCTAAAACACCACAAAAATGTGACGGAATAGAAGAGGATGCGTTAAACGTGGCATCTTCTTAAACGACTGGACTAAACATTATCAGAAATTGCTCGCATATTCGATCCACTAGGATGGCTTGCCCCAGGTGTCTTAAGGGTAAAAACTTTTTTACAAGAAATGGATGGAAAAAGAACTGGATTGGGATAACCCGCTTCCAGACCATCTAAAACACAAAAGGGAACAATTTCGAAGCGATCTCACCAGTATTAAGCAGCTTCAAATACCAAGATGGACAGAGTATTCACGCAACACCGATGTCGTAGAAATCCATGGATTCTGCGACGCATCAGACAGTGCTTATGGAGCTGCAATATATCTACGCATAATAAACAAGGACAACAAGAAGATAACAACTCTACTCACATCAAAAACAAAAATAACTCCTAGGAAACGAAATGAACAACAGAAACACAATTTTACGATACCAAAGCTGGAACTATGTGGAGCTACGCTTTCAGCTAATTTACTGCTGAAAGTGCAGAATGACTTAAATATAGAATCCGCATTTGCATGGCTTGACTCAACAGTAGTTTTAGCCTGGATCAGCGCTCAACCAAGCAAATGGAGAGCTTTTGTTGCACACAGGGTAGAAGAAATTCAAAGAATAAATAAAGGATATTCATGGAACAACGTGAAATCAGATGAAAATCCAGCTTATCCAGCTTCAAGAGGCATATCTCCAAGATCTTCAACAGAGCTCTCACTGTGGTGGTGGACCTTTCCTTTCATGGTTGCAATGCAATGATTTGCTCAAAAATCGACCAATCTTCTCTTCAATCTTCAAATCTAACCACAGGCGAGGAACTTAAAATATCAGCGCATCATGTCTCTAAAATCAAATCTAAAATACCATAGATGATGAATTAATCGTGCGATTCTCAACATTACCACGATTCACAACTCAAGAACATCTAAAGCTAGAAGGAATAACGCACCACTCAGCTTAGTTGACCTTAACGACATCTCCGGCCAGTTACGAAAACGTGCATATAATGTACACACTGATGCCTACGTTACTAATTTGTCCAACACGTTGGGTAGTTCACCAGGAAAATGAGTATCTAACGAGTATAAAACACCATTTCTCTCGAAAACAGATCAAAAAGATGAAGAAGAAGAAAACAGCTCCAGTCCACCACCGTCTCCAAGAAAACGTCAAAACGTCATCAACGAATGACTTCAGCGTGAAAGTGAAATCAACGCACCCCACCCAGAGGAAGTGATTTCCACGAAAACGGCAGTTAGACAATCCCAGTTCGAGATTAATAGCTTCCCCCCATCAGACCACTGCGAGCCGACGCGGCGATGACTAAATCAGACTTGCACAATATTGACTAATAGCTCTGAGCTCACTGCGGATATGCTGCCCGCCTCCGGGCTGCATCTTGCCCCAGCTCCAAATGCACTTTTTTCCACCATATTTCCCACAAGCCAGAAGACAACAACGCGACCAATTCACATGAACAGCAATTGCAGGCATTAAACATCGTTTAAGTGATTTCTTGTGGATTCTGTTCTGTGGGCGGCAGCAGCTCTGTGTGTGTGGATGCCTTCCAATATTTTATACGTGAATTAATATTCGAATTAAACGCGCGATGTAGCACATTAATTACGCGCGCAAAACAGCTGAGAATCTCGGCTGAGACTGCCACCGTTCGGGGCACATGTACAATCCCACGACGCGAAGACGAATGCTGCCGGCTCGACGGTGGCCGTGCATCGCGAACGTCCCCACGGAATGAGTTTGACAAATCTGTGAATTAATTGCAAAAGATACTGCATATATATCCGCGCCACATCCACACACACGCTGCCACAGACGCAGTGTAATCCATTGCGTTCGGCGGCACCATGTGGGCTGGGGAACATAATGCGACGCCGAATGTTCAATCATAAATCGTTAGATCACCGAGGCTCGTATGCAAATGGCCAATTCGGTTGCGAAACGCCGAGAACGTCGTTCGGAACGAGTTCTAGTTCAGACGTGACGGACGCTGCGGTGGGTGAGGGCCGGTGAGCTGGGATTTCGACTTCAGGGGGTTGCTGGCCGTGGGGGTGAGGATGTTGAAGGTGAAAATGGCTTCTTACGAAAATATTTTTATAGACACATAAAACGTGTCCTAATGTCTTGTTCGCACGAAGGTGTAAATCATTAGCGTTCAAAGGAAGAGGCTGGGTGCGCCGAATGGGAGCCTTATTAAGCGCGGTCAGCTGCTGCGGCCGCCCCGAGGGAAGTCGCGAATAAAAAGTTAATTAATTCGAATTAGCAATATGGCTTCGGGCAGTAAAATAATTTTTTCTGATATAAAAAGCTAATGGCGGCTCGTAAGAAAGGCGAATTGAATCCTTCGCTCAGATTTAAGGCTCTGCGACGGCGGGGCGGGTGCTTTGGAATTCGCTTTGAGTGCGTAGTTAAGGGAAGATAAACCGCAGCCGTAAATTCTGGCCGCAATGATTACGACTATGAGATCAGCTGTGGGGAGAAAGCTCGGGGCCCATGCCTAGGATTGCACACCGAGATTGTGAGGTTTGAGGGACGAAGGATCTGGGCGATATGTGGTGACGCCGGCTTCAGATGAAGTCAGATAGTCAATGGGTGGTTTGATTAAGAGCTGTGCAGTCAGGTTCAATACCCGAAACGAAAAACTTCAATGATTCATGCCTCCTCCCATGTCGAGTGACTGACAGTGCTGAGAGAGTGAGTACCGGTCTCTTAAACATCGCCGTTCTAAATCAGTAAAAGTCTGGAGGTGTCCTCCTCTCGTTGGAGAACGACAATACACACAGCGCAAGTGGCCGCTGTAGAGTCTAGGACCTGGAACCCCAATACCATTTTCCAGTACCAATTTTCAAGTTTTGACGGCTTTGTAGTATGTGACAAACAAAACTTTTCGCTCTCTCTTTTGATGACTGCTTGTCCTTCTTCCTCGTCATAGCTTTTTTGCTGTTTTCGTGAATCCTAATTATGGGCCATTCCTGCTAGTTCTTGGGTAGGTTAGGTTTTCTTCTACTCCTTAACTTGAAATCAGTTGGTGCTTGTGCGGCCGTGACTGTGGTTTCTACCTCCTTTTGATCGATGCAGCTGCCACAGTAATCGTTGAGTGGATGGATGTATACTGCGAGTGTGTATACCAATTGTCCCTTGTCACTTGTCACCCATGAGCACTCTGAGTAGTGCTCTACTTAGTCGGAGCAGACTGAGTTTAAGACTTAGTGCTAGTCATATTTCTTTTGTTTTAAGGTAGATGCTTCCTTCTATCCATTTGTGATTGGTTATTTCAATTGTATGAGTCATATGAAGGCAGGCAGCGATCGCAGAGGAGGTGAATGTCTGAACATGTACCAGACCTTCTAGTTCATACTTACTTACTTACTTAAGGTGGCGCTACAGTCCGGGGTGGACCTGGGCCTCAACCAACAAGCGTCTCCAAACAGCTCGATCTTTAGCTAGCTGTCTCCAGTTTCGCACGCATTCGTCGCGGTCTTGCTCTACTGCGCCGTCCCTCGGGGATGGATTCGAAGACTTTTCGGGCCGGAGCATTGGTTTCCATCCGCTCTACATGACCTAGCCATCTCAGTCGTTGGATCTTCACTCTTCTGGCTAACTCGATGTCCCTGAACAGCCCGTATAGTTATATATATAGTTCGTCGTTATATCTCCTCCTCCACTCACCATCTATGCAGACGGGATCGAAAATCACACGAACAATTTTCCTCTCGAAGCAACCAGGTGCTGCTTCACCCGCTTCTGACAGATTCCATGCCTCCGCGCCATGAAGGACTGAGACGATTAAGGTCTTGTAAAGCGTTACCTTGGTTGTTCGAGAGAGGGCTTTGTCGGTGTTGGTGAGAGACGTCGGTGTCGGGTGTCCTTTCTTGTTGACAGCATATATTTGGTCTTACCATCGTTTACCGCTAAACCCATCTTCGCGGCCTCCGTTGCAATACCCACAAAAGCGGCATTGACATCACGCTGCGTTCTTCCGATAATGTCAATATCGTCGGCATATGCGAGTAGTTGGACGGACTTCTGACAGATGGTTCCTCTGGTGTTGGCGTTCGAGTTTTGAACTTCTAGTTCATAGGAGGATAAGTGCACAAAAAGTTCAAGCATGAACATTGCTTACGTAGACTTGTCCGTCCTTATACTTATGCTCAGCCGTTGTTAAAGGGATTTCTTTGAACTAACTTGATATTTTCCAAGGGCTTTTGCCGTTTGGCTGGCTGTCCAAACTAATGAACCTTGTGGATAGTACTTTGTTCTTGACATTACTTCTTTTATTAGAAGAGTTCTACGTGAAAAACGTTATAGAGCTTCAATGGGAGAGACGTTTTGAGGTCTTTTGAGTAGATACAGTGCGTCTTCGACCCGCTGATTGTCAAACACCGAGTCCGATCTGGAAGGAATGGTGGAGAATATCTTCTCGAAGATAGTTTGGGGTAGAAGGGGTCATAAGGAAAGAAGTTCAATTTTGTAGTACTCGAATTTAGATCACGAGTGAACTCTTGTTTCTCTTTTCTCCTTCTCGTTCCTCTTGCTGGCAGCCCTTCGGAGGGAATTCGTAGAATTTATACTTTCTGACTTTATATGTTGCTACAATTCGATGTTCACGCCACATTCCGCTTTTAGTCTCAGGGCTGTGTTGGCTGCCACTTGTTTAAGCAATGTAATTACATTTAGTAAGTTGGATGAGTAATAAATGGGAAAGTAAAAACATTTTATTCAATGTATTGACCATTGGTTTCTACACATTTTGACCACCTTTCTGGCAATTTGTGAATACCACGCCAATAAAATTGTTCGTCTTTTAAAGCAAACCAATCAGACACCCAATTTTCGACTTCTTCGTAGGAATCGAAGTGCTGCTCAGCCAATACGTGTCCCATCGATGAAAACAAATGGTAGTTGGAAGGAGCCAAGTCTGGTGAATACGGCGGGTGTCTAATAATACGGCCATTTTCCACACTTTTCGATCTTTCCCATAGCTTTTAAGCGGTCTGAAAGTGTTTGTTGTGCAACATTTAACATTGCTGCCATTTGCTTTTGACTTAAAGTGTCATCTCCATCCAATATCGTTTGCAATTCGGCGTCTTCAAACTTTGTCGGTGGTCTTCAACGTTCTTCATTTCTCACATCAAAATCATTATTTCTGAACCGTTGAAACCATCTTTTGCATGCTGCTTCTGATAGAGCAGGATCACCATATGCCTCGACAAGCATTCGATGCGACTCTGCAGCACTTTTCTAATGAAAACAAAAAATTAATCCTTTCCGCAAATCATCACTTTCTGGTACAAAATTCGACATTTTTAACACGATGAAAAATATGATTTCGTCTGTTCAATGACTTGATGTATACTAAATATTTTTCACAGATGTCATAGCAAACAAACAAAAAACAAAATAAGGGCTCGTTCACAACAAATGTTCCCTATCGAGACATTTGTATCTTGACACTCACTTCATACTGGTACACTTGGTATGTTGAGGGCATCAGACGGAGTGCTTCTTAAAGCTTCGCTGATACATATGCTGGCTCTTTGCTCCAGAACTTTAAGTTAACAGCTAACCGCCAAACTGAAACCACGCACATAAGTGTCAATGTGACAATTGAGGTTAGTAATTCTTGGCTAATGGTCTTAGTTCGTACTTAGCTCTTACTTTTGGATCCAGGTTCGTTCTTCCAGCTTCTGACCTCTTTTGTTATGTCTTTTTATTAATTAATTTAAAAATTGATTCCCAGGCGCGTTGCTTGTTCTTCATTTATAGGCAGCTACTTGCATTTGCTAAATTTTCGTCGGTCTTAAATATTCTTCCGAGGCTTATCGGCCTTTTGCAGTCTTTTCTGTCAAGAGATAAGAAGGCTATCGTGGTTTTCTAAAAGACGTTAGGAAGCATGCGCTTGGTCTGTCTAAATCCTGGAGGGTCATGCCACTTCCGGTTGTGCTCTCAGGAAACCCATGGCAGTCCTAACCAAGCACGCATCCCAAGCCTAACCCTCCTCATGTCTTGTTTCTCCAGACCTGATGTCCAAACGTGACGGTACTGGTACTTGAGATTATTATTCTCAGTTTCTGACCATTGATCTGTAAGCCACCACTTTCGAGACATTAGCCACTGGAGTCACCACAGCGTCAAAAGAAGGGAAAGGACTCATTTCAAAGTCAACATCACTGTAGGACCTTAAAGCCAACTGTGCCACGGCTTATGCCTTCAAGAACACTTCTCTAATGCCAGCGCCGATAGGATCATAAAAAAACTACCGGTCCCAGCTTAAGGTCACTGTCGCCGCTCATAAAAATGCGACCTTTGGCCTGACGCATGACACATGCCATTCGCCATTACCGGCCAAAGTACACCCGAAGTAAGTACCCTTTCGTGGCCAAGGATTTTACGATAACTGATTACTCGCTAAGTGTTCCCCGATCGAGAGGACCTCCATACTGAGCCTCCACGGCGAGATAAGTACACGCACACGTGCGGGACTTTGTCCACCACCTTTGCACTGCTCAGTCGCATCGTTAATCTGTAAAATAAACCAATGGCCCGGCGAACAACTTGTCCACCTACCACAGCGATCCGCGACCCATTAGGGCTCCTTAAATGTGTTTATTTGACAATTAAAATTGGATTACAGTCGGCCGGCTCTTTATGCGTCCCTGGAAATCCCAGTCGTCTGCGGCCGAGCAACAGTCGCAGCTCCTCGCTCTGTAGCTCGTGTTGATGGCTGTGGCTGTTGGATCCTGTGATCTTCGCGGTAATCGTAAAACTCATTTTATAGCGGATCTCGTGTGTGGGGACGTCGGTCCTGAGACACGCACACACACAGCCTCTGCCACCGATCGCGGCGGAGGTGGTCGTGCCTGTCCAACGGTATTGGTTACAACGTGTTTTATGCTCTGCAGAGCATCTATTTGCGTTTTTATTACGGTTTGGTGTTGGTTTTATCGGCTGGCCAGCATATAGGCGCTTAAATAAATTACATCTTTTTATCTGCAGCTTGCACTTGCGGTACTAATCGGACGGTGCGGTGTGGTGCGGCGCGGCAGCCGGTTGGAATTTCGGCCCAGCGATAGTCGAAGATCAATTTAAAGATTCCATTGACCTGGCGAGTGGCGATGGCTTCGGGGGAACTCATTAAAAAGCCCTTGCGACGCTGCACTCAATCACGATGCGACTGCGACCGCGATTGCGACTGCGGCGGGAGTGTGATTGTCGCCCTCGACTCTGTCGGACCTAAATGTCTTATCTAGTGTGCTCAGATCAAATGTCGTTCAAGGTGAGATTAAAGGAGGACCAACGTTGCCATTCGCTTGCAGTCGAGTTTGTTGCTGCTTTGTTGGCGGCTCTAGCCTCGTGCGGGTACACTTTTTTTACGATCGAGGTATAAAACGACTCTGTATCGTAAAAGTCTAATTTCTTCTCGAAAATGAGAAGAGTTCCTCCCAAATGGCTGCCAGGAGATGCGTGGCGTGATGAAATTGTTAAGGGAATGTTAGAGTGTTGTCCGGCCGCTTAGGCAACAGTGTTGCACTGCAACACTCAGCCCGTAATGGTCAGCGAACATTGAGCAACAAATTCTAAGTGTTATGACATTCAATTAAAAAGCCACGACATGAATTTATCTGACGACGCCACGCGTAATCGCTTTTCCTCTGAGGCAAATGTAAAAAGTTGCAGGCAGTTGGCATGCGTTGGATACTGGGGTAGCGATAAGGCGAATAAGTGCGCCAGTAAAATGTTGCAACAAGTTATCGGGGAGTTTATTGAAATAATTTGTCATCCGTGTTCATCTTTGCCATCTTCGACTTGGAATGGACGCGGACATGGATGATCTCTTTAGTGATTACGATCTGAGCGCATATAAAGAAGACTTAGCAGAGTTCCTCGCATAGACTTGAACCCGGGACCCGTACGTTGAACGATTTTAAGCTGATGAAAATCAATCTCATTGGGAAACGATTATCACAACTAACACAATGAGTTGTCTGCAGCTCTAAGTGGACACATTGCAGTACAGAAATACTCCTCGAAAACCAGGGCATACCAGTTGATTGCTTCCAAAACTATTGAAGCAAAGTTAATTTGGCTTGAAGGATGGACGGTTCCAATATAGTCACCGCAATAAAAGACTGTTATGTAGTCCATCCGAAACGAAGATGAGACGTACCCGAGACCAGATCAAAGAGTCCTGTCGTATCATTCATCGTATTCACCGTCATCGAAAACTGTTCGTATTTTGAAGCCAAATTAGTCAATTTTCCCAGAAAGCTCTGGGCATCCTATATGATAGAATTTGCTGATTCAGCCTACCTCGACTGATGAACTGACGAACATCGCACAAAACCTATAATTGTCCAGACATTTGTGGTTAGAGGTCCTCAATAAGGCGAATGTGGTTGGCCTACAATGAATCAATTATGGTTTGTTTGTAGGTGAAAAATTGTGACGACCCTCACACAAGATTTCTTTCTCCCTATCCTTTCGACGAAGAGAGACAGAGTCTGCCTGCTTATTGGCTATGGATTTGTATTTCCATTTTTTTTAATTCACTTACATGCTAGACAAAACTGTTATGAACTAACATTCAACCTACTGATTCTATACAGGTACTCTAAGCAATTCTAATGTGCCTTTCGGATTATGCTATTTGTTTTTTGTTTGTCTCTATGACCACACTATTCTTGTTTCAATTGTTCTTTTGGCCAATAAAACTGATAAAAAAACTTGGCTATATATATCTAGCTTAATCTTAACTAAGCTAACTTAACTAACATTAAGACTTAAAGTTATCTTAACTATGTTCGTAACATTACGCGTGAACCAAGACGTATATGTCATGTAAATGCCTAATATATATAATTTACACGCCGAGGTGGACCTTTTTTCCTCGTAATTTACACCCATGTATGTAAGTAAGTTGGCCGTTATGGTCAACTATCGCCACATTTAGAAAAGCTATCTGCGGCAAGAACTGCTGTTGGTATAACCGCCAGTAAAATTGCCGTTCTTTGGCAGACTCTCTCCTGTCTCAAGCAGAAATCGCTCTACTAGGAGGAAAGGAAATCCTCGTGACTGCGAGGGATACAACCGGAGACAAGTCCGAAGGCACTGTCTCTCGAACAACCTCATCGTTTCCGTCTGTCTTGACTTGCCTTGAACCAGAATAGACAACCGTACACCAAAATTGGCTGCTGTAAGGCAACCTCCCTGCCACAGCAAGGGCCTTTTTAACTTTGGCCAGAGCAATATCAATATGTCTGTCAAAATGCAGATATTGGTTCAACCGAATGCCAACACTTTTCACATCTAAAGGGCGTTCCTGCGGCCGAACTTACGCCAGCTTGTGCGCGTAGCGGAGTCCTAGTTTCACACTTCGGGAAGTTCATAATCGACTTCCAGCCGTCGCTAAATCGCTGTTCGGAGCTGCTCTGTATTCCACAAAATCTTCGGCAATTAAGTGCTGCATTAGATCGACAGTGAATATTTAAAACGCCGAAAGACTAGTTATCTGGGCTTGGGCTTCCACGCAACAAGTGTGGGAGCACCGACTTTCGTGTTAGATGTGGGGATGAGGGGAACTTAGAAACTACGCTACAATACACATGGGGCATGCCAAGCTTTTGTCAGAAGATAAAAGAACAAAAAAGCAACAATAAGCCTGTTTCCGGCCGAATAATTGGTCAATATGTGGTGAAACACCATGATGGCCAAAATATTACAATAGGCAGTAAGGAGACGCAAACGTAGCAGGTCCGCGCCTGAGCAATTGCTGCCTTCCATTGGTGACGGTCGTGGGCTCGCTGCTTTCCCTCATCAAGACCAAGCTGTCTTACATCCGCGATAACGGAGTTCAAATTTCCTCTCCTTCTCCTCGAACCAGGAGGCTCGGATTCGAATAGCCTCTTTGCTGAATCGTTGTTGTCCACACGCTCGGTGTGGACAAGCCGGTGTAATCGACGGATTTAGCCTCACGGACTACATCCACATCCTGGTACAGCTGGTAGAGTTCGTGGTTGTGTCGTCTCCTACATTCGCCTTCCTCGCAGACGGGAACATATGGTATAATCGACGTAGAATTTTTCTCTCGAAGGCACCAAGATTCAGCTCTGCAGTTTTGCTTAGTGTCCAGCTTTCGGCCCCATTAAGCAGGACTGGCAAAATAAGAGTCTTGTAGTGGATGATTTGGTCAGGAGTTTGGTTTTGACAAACCGATGTGCCATCGGTTGCCAAGAGCGATTCTTCGTCAGATCTCCACTACGATGTCATTCTTGGAGCTTACGTTTGCCCCGAGGTAGTCAAAATCCTTTAGTACCTTTGCTCAGCCAACACTTGATGCATTCTGCTAGAAATGTGGAAATTAGAAATATGAAATTCAAATATTAATGCCGTAGGATTATCTGTCAAATAAATTCAATTTGAGGACGTTTACTTTACCAATTCAAAGCTATTTTCTTCTTTATTTACCACGAACGTCTCATTCAACGACGAACAGTCGTTTGATTCGATTAAGGACAGGAGCTTCAAAAACATCCCAGTCTGTCTTCGGCGTGTAGCTGATCAGTGTATTGTCTGCTCTTGTATCAGATTCAGAGCCGTATGCTCTCCGTTTCACAGTCTTGTGCTGATTCCGAATGGCACGGTTTGGAAAACCTCAGAAATTCGAAAGAAGTGGCGGAAAATTTGAAATGGTAATCTGGACAAAAATATGCGTCAGCCCCCGCTGGCAGTTTAGGCCATTTTTAAACATCAGGTCTTTAAAGGGAAAGCTTACAGAGCCTAATGTACATATAATAAGTGTGTTCGAAAGAAATTTTCGATACGACTTTGCTTTGATCAGCTGTTAGTAGGTCCAATACTACAAGAATATATTACAGTCGACATCATTCTGCTCTGCAGGACACTCCAGTGAACATTTTGCAGTCAGGCAACCGGAAACAAATTATCAAATGATAGCTTGGAGGAAACGCCATGACAAGCTATGGCCGTGGAGAGGTTTTCTTATGAGAGATGCTCAAGAAGAGGCATTGGACATGATGTATGTAGTGTATGTGTTTACGTAGAGTAGTAGAACGATATGAAAGCGAATGATTACTAACTAGTGACAAGGGCTTGTGTGTTCGCAGAAATTGTCGATTGTGTGTTCAAATGAAGGAAACGCAATTATAAATATTTTGTTTATATGCACATATTAGGAGATTCATGTTGCTTGTTACATTGATAAACAGTTTGGAAAAGGTAACTCTGTAGGAATCGAAAAACCACTGCTCGAAAGTAATGTGATATGAAATATGACAGCTGTCGGCTGTCATTCGAACTACAACACAAGAGGAGAGGGTCGTCAAAGAGGAGAAGGAGGTCATTTATAGGTACCATGCCGCCCCCAGACCACCGAAGAAAGCCAAGAAAGTTATCAACTACTCATCTCGACAAAACTGGTTGCATCCTAATTAAACACAAAATACAGAGCCACACGCCGGGAGTCATGGCCATCAGTCCGAACATGGGCACGTGATGAACATCAATAAATAAACATTTGCTGACAAATCAATCGTGCTTCTGATTCCGTCAGTCGCCTGTCAACACCCTGCATGACATCCTTTCTTATATTTGGCGTCTGATCTCACAGACCGTCCCGACATCGCGCTCGTGAGCGGTCACCCGCAGCACCCCCTTCGATTTGCATATAATTCAAATTTAAAAATCGTTATCATTAGAGGATCAGATCAGAAGCACGAGCGGGTGGTGGTCTTACGCAGTGATTGGCAGTCGGTGTCAGTGTCGATGTTTGGCTAACCTTGCTGAGGCCCTTGCAATTGATTTTGAATTAGGAACGAAAAATTGCGCTCAGTCATCATTTTCGCCCGAAGTGTGCCTTGACCGAGAAGCTCCCCACAATCGCTCAGCAAGCGCTCGACTATTTACCTTATCTTTGCCCAAATTAGTTCCATTAATGGAGCATCACGCAGCTATTCACCGCTCGATCTTCGTCCAGATGTGCTCCGCAAAGTCCCGCCGAAGACAGACGGCCCAGTGCCGTGCCAAGTTGTGTGGCATTGCGGGCCACTCACTGTTGGATACAATTTGTAGCGCTTCACGAGGTTCTCAAAATAAACCCCAACAAAACAGCGAGAAGTGCCCACGATTCCCCAAATGTGGAGAGACGGAGACACCGTCGAGATAAATCGGCCGGTGATTGATACCAATTAGATACTTTGTTACCATCCACAGCCACGGATTGGTGGTGGGTCTGTGCATTGTTGCGGGGCCCCTTTCCACCAATTTTTTTTTTCCGAAATTGGTTTAATTGATTTCAACCAGCAACCCGAGGTCGACGCAGAGCAGGAATGATGGTCGACGGTCGATGGTGAGCCGAATCACTCCTCGAATCTGTCCAATCATCGTACAAGAGAATTCCATTCAAGAAAAGTTTCCACTTGGAACATTTACTCGAGCATTTTTGATTTTCGTTCTCGCCTGTCCCGCTCACTCTGCCGGCCGGACTAAGTCCACTCCAAGTGTACGGCACTCGTCGCTAAGCCCCCTCGGCCGGAGTGGGCTCGCACGTTCCCCTGATTTGTTTTGATTAGGTTTTTCGATTGCACTTCAGATCTGTTCCATCTTGTCGATGAGGAGCACTCAGTTTTTTCTCCTCTCCCTCTCTCTCGGTTCACTTGTGTCTGCTCCTCGTGATATGGATCCCTCTGATGGATAATCATCATCGTTCGTCAATAGAGTGCCCCGTCGGTGGGGGGGAGGAGGTTGTGGATATGCGAGCAATGTTGTGATTACCCGACATCGTCGCTCTGTAGGTGTTGATTTAATAGAGATTTCCTGATGAATCGCCAGATCGTTGGCCCACAAGCCACAGAGAGTTTCGCTTTTAATTCGATGTTCGATTCGGTTTCTCATTAGGAAAGGCGTCCAGCTGGGTTAATCGATTTATGGCCGGATATATTCGGCAGTCGAGCAGAGAGCCTGCGCACGTCCTACACAAATTAATTATTCGTCTATTTGTTTCCGAGGCAGCACTCGCACACGTCTCCATCTGACCATCGCGTCTGCATCGGTCGCGGCATCGTCCCCGTCATCACTGCCGCGCCGCGTAATCGGAATGAATTTATGATGTAGTCAAGTTATTAATTGAATTTTTGTACTCTGACAGGTACATGTGAAGTCTTTTTGTCCGTTTGCGGGCTCTGTTGAATCAACACAAAAGCAAAATGAGCAGTGGGCTGGACATTGATTAATCATGGACACACACTCGCATATTGGGGATCTTCATCAAGTCATCAAAATGCCCACGCGACCAGTAATTAATTGAGTCTTATTTATTAGCTTTATTCTCGTCTCGTTGAAAGCGTATTAATCTGCCGAGAGGGGCGCGCGCGCTCGCGCTCGCTTTTATGAAAGTTTCGATGAATGATCGATGGAATTCGACGTTTGGCACACTTTTCGTCTTGATCGCAGAGCGGGCGTGTGTGGCGGCAATGCCCTTTGGAGTCAGAAACATTTCAACACTTTCCGGGGCCACACGAAAAAAGCCGCACTACGAACACAACAGAACAGAACGAACTGTCAAAATGTCCATTTGTTAGAAACAAACGCACAACTCATTCCACTTCCACCCCAGAGACCCACACGCATACGCACGGTGAGTGCGCAACAAATTAATCGAATTTGTTTGCAATAAAATAGGACAACATGCCACCATTTAGCATTTAACAAGCACACCGCACACCACACACCATACACCGTCGTGGCATGGATTATATATCGGTGTTTGACGTTTTCTTGTTTTACCAAGTAATCAGTGGTAAATGAACCGAGCTGACAGGGTGCCGCGGCTGAACGTTGTAAATTGTAACAACAATGCGAGATATAGAACGCAAAACAAAAGAGTTGGGCAGCGAACTGGGTTTCGGTTTTGTGCGCCGCGGCACATGTGTGTCACAATGTTGCGCCGGGGCACAGATTGTGCGTGCAAATTGCACGAGAGAATGAAATACAAAGATACATTGACTGCACATTAATTACTCGCAAATGGGATACATTTTTCATTGTCATTGAGATGGTGTCAGTCGCAGCGACTAGACATAAGTGTCTGCAATCTGCCAGGCCGGGGTGACAAAACAGCATTGGAATGGTGTTAAGTAGTTTACCGTGTTTTTTTGTTGTTGCGAGCGGCGGAATGGAGCAGGGAAAGAGCGCTAGCAGTGACATGGCATTTTGGGTATTTGCAACCTCAGTTGGGATTTTGTTGCATTTTCCTAAGTGCGTATAATTGTTTGCAATTGGAATTGGGACGGGGAGGTGGATTGCATTTGCACGTGCATTGCAGAAATCACTTACTGACGTGCGTGACATTCTTTTAATGCTTTGCTGCAGAGGTGCATGCGGTATTGACTGAGGTGGGGTTTTTTGCGGATTTATTTGGTGCGTTTTGCTTCTAAGAGTCCCGCACTCGATGTGTAGCGATGACAAGGAGTTAGCTGTGGCGTGACGACTTCTATGCAACCTGAGGGCCACTCCGACGTGTCTGAGTACCACGGCTGAATTGTCTCATCAGTGGAATTTTGCCATGGGACATTCATTTGTCAACGCTGCTCTTAAAAGTTTTGATTACCGACCAAAAGGGAGTTTCGCGACAGTTCCTGGAAAAGATTCAACAAGTGTAGATCGACTGGGCTTTACTTAACTTTACATTGTTCTCTGTCTACGATACGATCTTAAGCCCTCTTTGCTTTTGTGGTTTCTTCCGAAAAAGACGCAAATGCATGCGCCTGAGTCTAACCAGGCACAAAAAGCTCCAATGCCTAGAGTGACTGGGCCATGTAAGTCGCATTGACAACGTGACGCCAACTCGTAGAGTCTTCGATCACGAGCCCAACGGACAAGACAAAAGACGCCACTATCTGGAGGAAAAATTCTCCACGTTCTTGTGCGATTTTGTGATCGCCTCGAAATGCAGATGCATCGCTAACTATAGCCCCATACAAATAAGCAGAAAAAAGGGACGCGCGTACCGTGAATAGAAACTTGACGGGTTGTTCATAGCAAAGCTGCTGAGGAATCCAAAGTGGACTGAAGTTCCAATTCCGAAGAGCAAGGAAGGAAATCTTGAAACGAGTATGAACAACAGAGTGTTTTGCTCTAACAACTAAATCAGTTTAGAACATTCCTTGCAGAAGACAGAAGATTCCTGATGACCGTCAGAATTCGGAGATAAAACAGAGCCCTTTGGCAAAACAGCACTTTTTGTAACTTTCGAATTTAAAAAAAATTTGAAACACTGATTTGAAGCAAGGTTCGATCATGTTGATACCAAATTGATTTCAAAATTTTTGAATTTTGCCAAAACACTATAAACATTCGGTTTCGACTTCGCTGCTGGATTTTATGGCAGACAAATCGATCTCTAAGACATTTTGAGCTGAAAATTGATCAGAAACTAATTGCTGCTCTTAAGTACGATCCGTTGCAAATATTTGGTGAACAAATTATCTACCGCACTCACTCGGCCAGTAATGAGTAGAGCAATTATGTGTTAAACATTGACTGCTGCGGCATCGGTTTTGTAAGGAGTTGGAGTTCTACTGGGCACTGGGTGTTGTTACTAAAAGGTGATTTTTTAGCTATTATCTTTTTGGCAACACTGGTTTTAACAGCTCACTCACGTTTTGTGCTTATCCATGAATCGTCTTACAAACGAACATCGCTTGCAAATTATCGAATTTTTATTATCAAACTGAGTGCTCTGTTAAGAAAGCTCATCGCGCGCTTCTTGCGAAAAATTGTGTTCAGCGACGAAGCTCATTTTTGGCTCAATGGGTACGTAAATAAGCAGAATTTTCGATTTGGAGTGAATATCAGCCAGAAGCATTGCAAGAGCTACCAATGAATCCAGAAAAAGTCACACTTTAGTGCGGTTTGTGGGCTGGTGGCATCATTTGACCGTACTTCTTCAAATATGATGCGAATCGTAACGTGAGAGATACCGTGAGATGAGATCCAACTTTTTTTGCCCAAAATGCAAGAGCTTGACTTGCATGACATTTGGTTTCAACAAGACGGTGCCATATGCCACACAGCACGCGCAACAATGGACTTATTGAAAGGCGAGTTCGGTGAACATTTTATTTCACGTTCGAGACCGGTCAATTGGCCGCCTAGATCGTGCGATTTAACGCCTTTAGACTATTTTTTTTGGGGCTAAGTTAAAGCTCATGTCTATACAGACAAGCCCGCTTCAATTGACGCATTGGAAGAAAACATTGAAGCATTTATTCGTGAGATACCGGCTGAAATGTCGGAAAGAGTCTGCAAAGATTGGACTCCACGATTGCAATGAGTTCCAACTTAAAGTCTTTGGTTTTCAGAAAGGACATTTCTGTGAATTATAATCAGCTTACTCTCTTAACGGATGCTCAATTTGATGATTAAATTCATAGGCACAAGTGTGTGTACATACACATTATTCATATAACCGGACACTTCTCATGGCGCTCATTTTTCTTGGTAACATTAGTGTCCGCTTATGAGAGAGTTCACTATAAACATCGCAAAGTACTCATGTATTTCTACTCCAAGCAGATCCTCTATTGAGTTAATTTACGGCGAAGGATAAGCATGATCCCAGCTAGTGGAAGAGAGTTCTTTAAGTAAAGTACGACAGGTTTTACGAAATGGCTTATCCAGGGCGGAATTACACATACAGGATTACGAAGGCTGGATGATTTTTGAATACTACTGCACGAAAGCGAATGAATTGAATCATATACGAGGAACTTAACGAATGACATCGTAGTGGAGATTCGACGGAGAATCGCCCTTGGCAACCGATGCCACATCGGTCTGTCAAAACAACTGGGCTCGAAACTCCTGACTCGAAGGACCAATATCACGCTCTACAAAACTCTTATACTGCCAGTCCTGCAGTGTCTTTATGGAGCCGAAAGCTGGACACTAAGCAAGACTGCAGAGTTGATTCTTGGTGCCTGCGAATGAAAAATTTTACGTCAGATATATGGTCCCATCTGCGAGGAAGGCGAATGGAGGAGAAGACACAGCCACGAACTGCACAAACTGAACCAGGATGTAGATGTAGTCCGGAAGGCGAAAATCCGTTGACTACACTGGCTCGTCCACATCGAGCGCATGGACAACAACGCTCCAGCCAGAAGGATCTTCGAAATCGACCGTCCTGGTTCGAGAAGAGGAGGAAGACCTGACCTCCAGTACAGAGACCAAGTTATCGCGGATATAAGACAGCTTGACCTTGATGACAGGAAGCAGCATTCCCTGGACCGTCACCGATGGAAGGCATTAATTGCTCAGGCTCGGGCCCTTCATGGGTCGTCTGCCTGATAAGTAAGTAAGTCTCAAATACGAGTACGCTACCAAGAACAAGGGAGTATTTGGATTTACGTGATATCCTGCTTACATAAGAAGGTTCTTGTTGCAATTCCCTGAAGCAAAGCCTTGACCAGTACCAATTTGAGTTCATGCTAATGACCTTCCTCCACCTTGGAGAAGTGTGAGGCCGATCTATGGACTCTGCTGGTCTTTGTACAATAGCACCCAGTCCATTCTGGCGGACCTTTCAAGTCCCGAAGCTATCCCTCATTAGTCGCTTTGAACTCGCGAATGTACTGCTAAAACATTCTTTTTTCCGAGTTGAGTAATGTCTGAGCCCGTGCAAGCTTCCATTGCTGATTCTCGGCACATTGCTTCCAATCTTCAACGCCAAGCTGTCCGCTTTTACTTGGTCTTTATACCCGAGGTTATAGTTGATTCTCTCCTTATCGAAGCACGAAGCTCCTCCTGAATGGGCCAACTTCGATCGAGCAATAGGAGCCATAACATCCAACAAAAGCCGTGTGTTGTGTTATATTCATCCAATGTACCTCAATCTCTGATGACTGGGCATGGTTTATTGAGCTTAGAGCTGGCGAAGGGGCGTATGGCTCCATCTTAGGACATAAGTCGCCTCTTGCGATAGGCATGCTTTACATTGGATGTATTCTAAGCCCGTACCCGAAGGAGGAGTACTCTCTCAAGACTAAAGTGGGGAACAAACTGCCTTGTAAATGTTTTGCTTTTTGGAAGGACCACAAAAATAAAGTCAATAAAGTCAAATACATTCGCCAGCGTAGGCGACGAAGATAAGGATTTTGAATGGTTCTCTTCTCAAAGCAAGATCTTGCTACATTTAAGACATTGCATTACTTCTCCTAAGATATGGTTTGTCGAGTATGTGGACTATGGGTCCACCTGATTGTTGTATTTTTTTGTTCTTTTTTTGTTTTCTTCACATTCACATTTTGTCCAATTCATGACGGAAAATGTGACACAAACATTCTTGCGTCGCTTCAACCTCGAAAAAGTAAGCCATTCGATTGACCACCGACGACCGATGAAACACAGTCCGTCCCTGTTACCGTCCTACGGGGAACATCAAAGCCCTGGACACCCATTTAACCATCGATGCCCATTTCCGATTCAATCAACAGCTGAAACCAACACTTCTGTAGACCTGCTCCTTATTGCCCGCCGACTTTGAAGTTTACGACGAGCTTCCCAAGCTCGACAACAAACCGAAACAAGCATCCCCCCATCCACCGGGCACCTTCCGCAGCATCCGACTGCTCAACGAGCAGTCATAACCGCTGCCGGGGAACGGTGTGTAATTATGCGTCGTTTACGAGTGAATAACTCAATCCATGTGATAATAGCGTCAAGGTACTAATTCCTTTTACGACCCGGACTCCCTATGCAACCTGTTGTGCTCGATTCTCAATCATTTAATGAGTTTATGTCTGATCGGTCGTAAAAAATAATTTCAGCTTCCCCTGCATCCAATGTCATCCGCCGGAGACAAGCAACAAGAAAAAAATCGAAAAATCATAATTTCTCCCCTCGGATCATAACAGCGACACTTAACGATAAATAATCGCATTTTAAACTCGAGAACAAAACTAGAAAAAGTGCTGAATGACACCTCCGGCTCGGGGTCCAAAACAAACATAAAGTACGGGGTTTGTGATCGGACGCACACGCACACTGCCCCGCAAGAACAACACCCGCAGACGTGGCTGTGGCTGTGCCTGTGCCTGTGACCTCTCTTGTTGGTGCTCTGTTGTTGTCCGGCTACACAGGTGGACACGACACGATGATGACTCCGTGGACGGAGAGAGACGAAGGCGAGCGGAATTTACGATCGAAAACATCTCGACGCAATAAATAAACTACACAAATGGGACACACTGGCGAGCAGGCGATGTCAGTAGGTAATGGGTACCACGGGAGGTGCATCGGAGACTCCTGATGCTGCCGGAGGTAACCGCAGGGAGGTAAACTACTTGAATTGGGAATTTAATTCGATTTCATATGGCCGTGGTTATTGCACGCTTTGTTCGGATCGTCCCATTCATGACGGAGATGAATGGACCGGACCTGTTGTTGGAAGTGGTAGCCATCGCGGAGACTTTTCTTTTCGTTGTCGTCGTCGCTGTGGACCGCGCTGCGGAGTGAGTGAGTGTTAAAAGGTGGACACTGGGGGGAACTGGCTGGCGTGGAACATATCCACTTAGTCTAAGAATACCTGACCCGCAGCGGAGTTCTAATTTAAATAAGACTGAGTCTTCTATCGGTTTGTCGAGATTTTTTGATGATGCACTATAAATTGCATTTTCTACGAACATGATCAGCAATCGAACGAATATCGTGCAGCCTCTGGAATGTGGGCCAGTGTAGTTCGTTTTCTTTCCGAATCTTTTTAGCTGTCCACAAACGCATGGGTTTTTGCGTTTTCGATGGTCTGCGCCAGATTTGTCAGTCAAACGGAAGCGACTTCAGCCTTCGACTCCATCTTGACTTAATTGCCGTGTTCACTTCCATACTTGCGTTGAAAGAAGCTTATGTTGATGCGATCGTGAAACTGGAGATCCTCTAGAATCGTCTGGAGTAGCACAGCCTTTAAAGACCGTGTTTCTTCTTCCTTCTTGCGAAAGATGTTTCGCATTCCAATCTTAGGATATTGAACAGTGTTGCTCTGTCGGCGCTAATTTGAATTTCGTTGGACTGTACTGATCACTGATCACTGTTTCATAGCTGAACTTTCTTGTTGACCAACCTCATAAGTCTCTAGGCTCAAAACTGGTTGAACTTGCACAAATTGGTGTATCAACCACTTGTGTTATCCAGAGATTCCTTCATCTCGTGCCTTGGGCTTACGCAGAGTACTGAATGTTATCCCTCATGAAACGATTAGTGATCGCGTTTTACATGATCGCTATTCCCTGTACGAGATCCTGTCCTGATGTACATTGAATGTGTAGCTTCCACAGCATTAGTTCTAATGACAAGGAGGGACGATAGGAAACTTTCGTTCTTTCTGGTTCAGGTCACTCCGGACAACAAAATCGAAAGCCTAAAGAAAATCATCTATTTAGGCTTCGTATCTGCAAAGTGGTATATATTAAAGAAGACGAGGCACAGGTGCCAATGTGCCCGTTGTCAAAGGTTTGGGCATGCTGCGGTGAACTGCAGTAAGGAGCCTCGATGCGTCAAATGCGCAAGAACCCACAAACAAGGGGAATGTCCTTTAGGGACGGAGAAATTGAACGACAGGATCAAGCTTACATGCGTACTCTGCAAGACCAACGGGCACTCTGCTAATTATCGGGGTTGTCCAAAGGTCCAAGAGATTAGAAGAAGAATTGAGGCCAAGAGAAAAATAAAAATTGTAGAAACGAGGCCAATGCCACATGTTCAAGCTACCATTGTTACCCCGGAAGTTTCCTTTGCCCAAAAGGCATCAGGTAATGGTAAGGGTACAACAGAAAGTGCCGACGTTAGCTCCGGTCCCAGTGGCCAGGCAACCTGAAGCCGATTTGGATCTGAGAAAGGTCCTGCTCTCTATCCAGGGGCAGATTGCTCAGCTTTAAAAGCAGTTCCTTGAGCAGGCAACGCGAGTAGAAATTATACACTCGACTTTGGCCTGATACAGGATTAGGAGGAATATCCTATAATCCACCATGTAGCTCGCCGAAATAAAGGGGCGACTAAAATACGGAAGGATGTCGCTCGCAGTCACGAGGATATCCTCCGGATTCAGTGGAACGAACTCTGCTCTACCGCAAAAGATCGTCAATCTTACTTTTACATCCTTAGAGATGATGGGGCAGTTGACCAAGGTGGCCATCGATTTCTTAAGTTAGTTTTAAGATTAAAACCACAAAAATTCACCACGGCGTATAGATGACAGCATTAGCTCAATCTCATGCGTCTCCGGATCGATTCCATCCTCTTCGACTGGCGTTGTAGTAATTCAGCCTTTACTCCGACACTTGAAGCCTTCATCTGCAGCAGCTCTTTCGCAACCCACTCCGATTTTACATTCCATTTTTCACCAACAAATTTACTTCTACGCAAGAATTAAGTTCACTAAAGTCATTGTAGTCTTTTACATGAACTGTCAGCATGCTCCTACTAAACTGATTGCTTCGGCCACCGCGCCGATGTTGATTCTGCTCCAAATGGGCCTTCTTCAACATCATCATTGAGAAGATCGTGCAAGACTCACACACCAGCACCGGACGCATGATCCTCCAGAAGTCTTTACAACTGTTAGCAGACGAGGATGTCATTGCCTTCATTGGCAGAACACAGCCATCAATGGGGCGTCTGCTGGCATTGATACAGAAGCGTTTAAAATGGCTCTGGCAGTGTTTGAGGGCAAAAGGAAGTATAGCCTGTCCTCAAGAGAGAACTAACACCATCGACGCCTTGGACAATGGACAGCTTTAACTTGGAGGTGGCTAGGTTAGGTTAGGTTATAGCGGCTGACTGCTAAGGGCAGTCACACTTAGGCCAGAGAAGGCCCAATGTGATCCCACGCCGATTGACATCTCCTAACACTGAAACCAGTTGGTGCTTGTAGTAAAGCGATTTAGCTGGCCTATGTTGGCGCTACTAAGCTCATTGAGCTTGTTGAAGTAATAGGCCCCTAGGTGTAGGAAAGATGTGTGGGAACGACTAGCCACAGCTCTACAAGAGCAGATTAGGTGATGAGTGTTTTCTTCCACCTCTTCATCCATACAGCTTCTGCAGAAATCATTATATGGGGCACCCATCCTGCGATCATGAGTGCCAATACTTTCGTTTTAAGGCAGGTGGTGCCCTCTAGCCATTGAGCTTCAAAGAGATAGCAATGTTGAGATCTTGGGAATAGACAAACGCACCCACCCCTTCGTTAGATCATCAAACGTCTGCCTATCAGGATGTCCGATCTGGAAGAAATGCTGATCGAGAATTTCTCATTCGGTTTTTGCCTTTTGGGCTCCGAAGGTGATGCCTCTAGTGGCCTGGCGCGTTTGGACGTTGTGCCCTTAGTAGTGTACACCTGTGACTGGCTTTTCACAACTTTGGTTTCTCAAGCTAAAGACCGCTTGCTATTATCATTTAGCTTCGCCGGGGGAATGTCTTTAAGACGCTCCAGAATCTGCACTGCACAGCGGCTCTCCTTGTATCTTTTATAAGAAGGTCCTGGGACCTTGGAGGAGATGGCAGCTCAGCGGGCAGAGGTTGTAGATTCTGTACAGGAACTCTCAGTGGGAGTTACCGTGCAGGTTCTTGGTTTTGAGGCTCCATGCGGCCTTCGACAGTCTTTAAGACGGTTTGAGCCGCCTTATCCCTCAGCACTTCAGGAGCCGGAGTTTTCCTGGAAGAGGAAGTTCCAGCCGGTGAGAGCACCGGTCTCTTTTTTAGTTTTCTTCCCAAGAGTCCCACGAGTAGTGGAGAAAGGGAATGTCAGGCTGTGCAGAGATCCGCCTTGCACAACTAAAGCAGGACTAATCTGGGAGTTTGCCAGGTTTCCCAGATACTCCGTTCGTGACTGAGCCTTTTTTTCAATTGGGCCCCCAGCCAAGCTGATTCTCGGCACGGGTCTTATGACACCTTGATCCAGCCCACCGGAGAGGAAAGGGAGAGAAGGGAAGGTTACATCTTAGCTTCGGGTCTCCTCATACAGAATAAATTCCCTTGAGTCATTGACCTTTACCAAGACTTCGCACCTCGTCAAGTTGCACACCTTGAAGCCACGCGAAAGTTGGAGGTGGTTAATGTGGTTAATCACTTTGTCTACCTGGACTCCAAATTAACGCAGAATCACATTTGCCAGCCGCTGTTTTTATTGGTGCCCGAGGTTAATGAGTAATAGACCCGTCTCGAGCGATCCAGCTGACTTTAGGTAAGACACTGATCATCTCAGTTATCCTACAGGGTGCTGAAGCATGAACAATGTCAAAGGCAGTTTAAGTAGTCCTTGGTGTATCGATAAAAGAGGAGAAAATTTACCCATGAGACTGAACGTCGAAGAACAGGTTTTTAGAGATCCGACGCCGAAGGGTCATTGTGGAGTGTATGAAAAAGTCAACCACTACCGATTGTCCACTCCGAACCTACGAGATAAGAGAACATTGCCAGTGCAGCCGCATGGAAAAGGACCTCATCCAGCTTGGAGTGTGAAACTGACCAGCTGGTGATCGCCTTGGAGTGGCTTGTGCGTAGAGGCTAAGACTTTATCGCCAAAAATAAAGAAGAAGAATGGGTTCCGAAATCTCTTAGCAGCCGTTGGCTAGGTGAGTTCTTGGTAGACACAATAAGTGAATCAATCCGGAAGACTAGAGATGACCTATGTAAAACAACAAGGAGAATCCGTACTCGGTCCGTGAATGCCCCGCGCTCTGTTGGTCCAAGCAGATGTCTGATAAGACATCGAACTCAAAAACAAAGTGTCTGAGTCTAAGTGGAGAATGGCTAAGAAGCCATGCTAGTCTTGCTCAATCACCATCACCATCACCTACATCAACGCCTTCACATCATCGTATGCGGTTTCTTGCAATGTGCCTCAGTTGTCCCTAATTCCTTCCATGCTTCTAGGTTCTTCGCCATGTACTCCTAGGGCTGCAGCGTAGGCTTTCATCTCCTTTTCAGAGGGTGAGACCAATCCACTGCCACTTTCGTCGTTGTGTACATAGACCTTCTCTGATAAAGGTCGTCGATCGAATTATTCTTAAGACGTTATGCAAGCACCTATCATGGAACGTTTGCAAGATTCTCTTGACAGCTCCCCATGTAGCAGCGCCGGTCTCCACATTGGTACGGAACAATCTTGGTTAAGCTAAACACCAACGCACCTCGCCAAATAGTGGATAGCATCCCACTGACTTTGCTTATTTGGATTCCTGCATGGAGTTCGTTTCCTCCATCAGTTGGAATAATACTCCCAAGGTATTGGCAGCTCCCTACACTCTCACAACCATTTGTCCCGCTAGTGAAAATTTAAGTTCGATCACAGGTTAATTCTTGTTTTTGTTGAGAAATATCAGCCGACTGACGTTACCCTTTCGCTCCACAGCAGCTGTCACTTGGTGAAGGTTCAATGTTCTGTGAGGTAGTAGGCGTACATATATCGTCAGGAGAGTGGAAATGAAAGAGCACATCTAGTTCGTCCATTTCCTACAGAATAAGGACATCGCTGGCCACTAACAATAGTCATGAGAGAATACAGTCTTTTCCAGCCGCAGTTTAAATTTTTCATACAGGCTTCTTCTGTGCAATGGACCACTCGTACGTAGTCATTACGCCACCTACCCTGCTAGCACCGAAAATGTATTCGGATCTGATCTGGTCTTACGGACTAATCTCCAAGAAAAAGTGACTTTGGACTGTGTTCCATCGCCTAATCCATCGTAAGTTACATTTCTCGAACACAGCTTGTTACAGGGTAATCCCAACATCAGTCCAGTCTCCACCGAAATGTCACAGTCTCCATTCAAGCAGTTCACGAAACAAGTTACTCGTACCTCTGCCGACAGGCAGTACATAAATATGTCAACCATGTGACATTTCGACCCCCGTCCCTTCCCATCTCCCATCAAGGTTCTAATCCTCGCCTGGAACATACGGTCCACATGCCCTCCTCCTCTAATACATCGGCGATAAGCCTCATCTATGGCACAACACCACACGAAGAGTCAAAACTAAAATTAATTAAAGATTTCAGCAGATTACCGTGAAGCACTGAAAACACAGTCCACGAACCCATTAATCATATCGAAGCCGAGGCGAAAAAAAAAACATACCTCCTAACCATAACCGCCGCTGACCTAAGCAGCAAATGTTTCAAGACCACTCTGTCCCCGCATAGATACGGGGATACACCGGCCGAAGTGACATCGAATTTTGATTTATCGACGTTTCATTCCTGTTGCGGGCCTCCCGCGCTCCCCGGGGCCGTCCGCAACACTGGGCCACAATGTTAGAAAATGAGAACAAAGATCACTGGAATTTTGACCCGACAAAGGGTTTCCATCCAAGTAAGCACACACACTGGCAGGCACGCACACTCGGGGGTACACGGTCGATAGATGCTCTCGCACCGATATCGGCGAGGAGGGACGTTTTCGAATTGCTGTAGCGCCAAAAGTCACGCGGCAGCCGAAAAGAGGTCCCAAATGCCAGAACTCCATCAAGATTCGTTTCGTCATTTTGATTGACGACTTCAATCGGCCGGTGATGGCATGAACGTCGCAGTCGTCGTCATCATCCTCATCCTCATCACCATCGCCGTCGTCGTCTGCTTAGTCGTTGTCGTTGACGTTGTCGCTGTCGTCTTTGGCCATTTCATTGGCTTTGACGACGGCGGCGGCTGTGGCGGTAATTTTCGCGAAGAAGATAATAATTCTCGAACAATAGATACATTGAAGAGGGTGCCTAGGCGACAGAGGCCAGGCAGGAATTATTAATGAGTATACCTGTGCAACGTAATGGCGGATTATCTGTGGTGAAGGCAATCAATTTTCGGAGCTTTATGGGTCACAATGTGAATGTGCGTCGAAATTCCTCGGTAGCTTAGGTGACAGCCGCCGGAGCGGGGCCCCCGCTCGGAAATTGATGGAAATTTATTGTAAGCCGTGGCATTAGTTAACTGAAGGGTTGCGCATTCATAAGAATTTCGTTTCGACTTTTTTTGTTTGTTTTGTTTTGGGTCAAGGATAAGAGACTCTCGCAGGCAACGCACAATGACGCGATTGACGGCGCGCCGGTGGTGGTTACACGCTCGATGATTCGCTGAGTGATTGGCATTTGAAAGGTGAGGTATCGGAAATGACTGAGCGAGGGACTAATTCTGGACGAAGATTATACCGACGCACGGCATTAAGGCCAACCACGAGGTGGCCAACATCGGTGTGGTGTCCAGCGTGAAGGGGGTGAGATAGGGTAGATTGGATAAGATGAAGGAATTCCTCGTCAATCTGAGTGAGCATTTCATAAGAAGTCAAATACTGGAATTTGGCGTCGAAAAAAATACAAAAATACGATCGCCAATCAAGGCTTGAGGGTAGAGACCTCGACAATGAATGTACTTCTGAAACTGCCCAAAATTATGGACTCTCACGGGCAGTGGTTTTAACAGTCGTGTTTTTGAAGACACCACGATGGACAGTGGTCCATACAGATCCACTCAAGTGTTTTTTAGAAGTTGGAAGTTGCCTGGCCTTGTGCGTAAACAGTAAGCAAAGATAATTGTTAACGTCATTGGTTGGTGGTTTTCGGTGGTATCCGTGTCACCGTGTGTTCTGACAAACCATTCACTGGCTCAGAAAAGGAAAATTCATCATTGAAAGAAGTAAATCCAATGATGGTGTGTTGGTTTCTAATGCGATGGACATTTTTCTCAAAATGGAGCGAGAACTTTTCGAAGCTGCTAAATCCTCCATACTGAGGCCGGTGTGTTATTGAACTCCGGCCATAAGTGCTCATGGCGTTGAGTGAACAAGGACTTCTATGGCTCTCTCGAGTCATTAAGGTGGCCTGGGAACACGATTAAACACCTGGAGATCGACCAACTGAGGTTCCCCTCTTTTCAAAGAGGGAGACGGAGGAGATTGCTCTATCGGGGCATACTTATTTTAAGTATCATCGGAATGTTAAAGTTAAGGTGTTGGAGTCGCGTTCTAGAGCTCTGATAGCGACCAGGACGGGGAATGGAAAAAGCGCCTTTCGTCCTATGACAAAAAAGGTCCATCCAGACCGACACCTTGGACAAAATGCCACAATATACACATACAGCATCGATTTAGTTAAAGACTTTGCCTGTCTAGACTCTGCAATAAGCTCCGCAAATGACTTCACCGCGGAGATTACACGGAGGTAACCCTGGCCAATCGCTTGTCCTTCGAATTAGGCGGCAATTGAAAATAAGGCCTTGTCTCGGAATATCAAGCGGTCTCTATATAGACCTTAATAGTCCCAGTTCTGCTGTTTGGCGCAGAAGCATGGACGCTAACTAAAGCTTACGAAGATATTCTTGGGCGCTTCGACAGAATAATCCGTCGAATCCGTCGTCGGTCCCGTTTGCGAAGAAGGAGGAGAAGACTGAACGACGAACTCTACCAACGACAACGACATTGGACTAGTCAAACGAATTCGATTGTCTCGACTCAGATGGGTGGGTTACCCTAATTATTAATGGGAAAGTAAAAACATCTTATTCAAAGTATTGGCCATTGTTTTCTACACATTTTGACCACCTTTCTGGCAATTTGTGAATACCACGCCAATAAAATTGTTCGTCTTTTAAAGCAAACCAATCAGACACCCAATTTTCGACTTCTTCGTAGGAATCGAAGTGCTGCTCAGCCAATGCGTGTCCCATCGATGAAAACAAATGGTAGTCGGAAGGAGCCAAGTCTGGTGAATACGGCGGGTGGAGTAGCTGCTTCCAGCCAAGTGTTTTGATTGTATTCTGAACCGGTTTTGCTCTGTGTGCAGGTGCATTGTCATGGAACAAAATTACCTTGCCGTGTCTTCTGGCCAATTCTGGTAGTTTCTCGATCAATGCATGGTTCAAATTGATCATTTGTTGACGGTAGCGATCAGTTTTAACGGTTTCACCAGGTTTTAGGAGGTCGTGGTACACCACACCTTTCTGGTCCCACCAAACACACAGCATTGTCTTCTTGCCGAATCGATCTGGTTTTGCAGTCGATGTTGATGGTTGTCCCGGATAAACCCATGATTTTTTCCGTTTAGGATTCTTAAAATAAATCCATTTTTCATCGCCAGTAACAATCCGATGCAAAACCGATTTTCTTTCGTGTCTTTGAAGCAAAATTTCACACGTGTTTTTTCGGTTTTCCATCTGTCCTTCAATCAATTCATGTGGCACCCATTTTCCACACTTTTGGATTCTTCCCATAGCTTTTAAACGGTCAGAAATTGTTTGTTGTGCAACATTTAGCATTGCTGCCATTTGCTTTTGACTCAAAGTGTCATCTCCATCCAATATCGTTTGCAATTCGGCGTCTTCAGACTTGTTTGGTGGTCTTCCACGTTCTTCATTTCTCACATCAAAATCATTATTTCTGAACCGTTGAAACCGTCTTTTGCATGTTGCTTCTGATAGAGCATGATCACCATATGCCTCGACAAGCATTCGATGCGACTCTGCAGCACTTTTCTTCAAATGAAAGCAAAAAATTAATGCTTTCCGCAAATCATCACTTTCTGGTACAAAATTCGACATTTTTAACACGATGAAAAAATATGATTTTTTCTATTCAATGACTTGATATATACTAAATTCATTTCACAGATGTCATAGCAAACAAACAAAAAAAACAATAAGGGCTCGTTCACAACAAATGTTCCCTATCGAGACATTTGTATCTTCATACTGGTACACCTGGTATATGGCCTGGATGGCTTGGATGTCATTGAGACAACGGATTGGTCAAAGTGTCAAAAATATAGCTGCCGATCTAAATTAGATCTAAATCAGTCAAAAAAAATTGGGCATCGGTCAAGACACATTATGGTGTATTATCCGTAAGGATCTTGGTTACACCCAAACAAGATCATGCTGACTAATTAATTGAAGTGGGTGGACCATTTAAAGCGACGTACATCTCTTTAAAAAAAAGTATCAAGTCCTTATTGGAAAACCCTTTATATACAAGATACTCCATCTAGTGTTTTTTTTCTTTAATGAGTAGATTATTTTGAAACTGACAGTTTCCAACTCGAATTATTCGAATTCATAAGGCGTGAACAACGCCCATGGCCACCATCGTCACTTGCTGTAGCCGGGAGTGTGAGACTCAGGAACATAATTTTTCTTCGAAAATAGGGCTGGGACTGTGGGAACAAAGTTCCAGACAACGGTGGACCTTACAGATGTTTACTGATTTTATTCTACTAGATTTATAATAATATAATATGGGTGGCGCTACAGCCCGTAGGGGGCCAGGGCCTAGCTTCTCAGCAACCACTCGAGTTGTGCGTGCTATTGTTCTCTCACAAGTGGAAGGGACCTACAGTTTTATGCCGAATCCGAACGGCCAAGTTTGAGAAGCTTTCTCTAGACAGGAAATACTCTTTGGGCACTGTCAGTAAAGAAAGATGTGGGGTCGTGAAAATTGTTTTCGTCGCACAGAGCAGAAATCGAACCTACGACGTCGAGGTTGGGGTCGACGCACATACCCACAACGCCCGGGGCCACAACTCTAGGTTTACTAGATTTAGTGATCATAATAATGATCTTGTCGTGGTACAACACGTAGAAGGCCGGACCAAGTTTTGAGAAGCATTTTTCTAGACAATTACAGACTCTTTGAACATTGTCTGTGTGCGACTTAGAAGAGGGGCGGCTTTGAAAAAATTTGTTTTTGGTTGTGCCAGGATTAGAATCGAACCTAGACGCGTATTTTTGAGTGTTTATGAGTCGACGCACATACCTCTAACGAGAATGGCCACAATTTTGACTACAAAAGCATAGACATGGTTTTACACGAGCTCAAAGTGGAAAATTGGGATGACAGAATGCGCTACTGTAACGCCAGCTGAGGCAGCCACTTGAGCGAAGCTGCATTTCATAATTAATGAGAATGTCCTTTCTTACTATTAGAGGCATAATAGCCAACATAAAAATATTTAATTTTGTTAATTTGATTTATTTTTAGGAAGAAGCTTTTACTTAGCTCACGCTTGATGTGATTGATTGATTCTTTTCGTTTTATCTCACTTACTACTTAATTATTCAAATGATGCACCACATCATACAAGGCACTCTGCGGTCACTCCGATAACGTAACTCGGAATAATAATCACAATACCATAAATGCCCGTCTCTATTCACAAACAATCGATAATCGGTCAATGGCTCAAATTGAATGTAGACCCCCGACTCATCACAAATCCAAGTGCATTGGCCACGATGTGAAGCAGCAATTGTCTTCTGCGAAAAAGGCGTTCCCGAAATTAAATCAACTGCGCATCGGGAAGTGTTGCACAGAAGAACGATTTTGGAATTTCCAAGCAAAAGGTTCATTCTTTCCAATTGTTTACATGTCCAACACACACGAGGGCTTATGTTTGCCAGAAGTGAGTGCTAAGAGTGCTCGCGACAAAGTGCCAAAGCGGTATGCAAACAACTGATAAGAGAACAATGCGCGCTGATAACGCGAAGTAATTCGTGTTTCCCACGATACAAATTGACAAAACGAGTTTTTCGTCAAAGTCAACACTTTCCGAGTGTCGTGGGGCAATGAACACAAACCGTGCAGGTCCTTGAAGGTCGAATGAGTTGCCGGAGATGGTTGCGAGGTAATTGCTGGTGGGTGAGTGAAAGTATATTGACTTGTCGCGCTTGACCGTGGAGACTATGGAATTTAGATTTGATTAGAGAAGACCGGATTGCTGGTATGCAATTTATTGGACAGTTGCATTGTCTTCATCTTTGAGGGCAAGGATGAGACCCATAATGTAGGGAGAGCAAAGAAGTTGATGAAAAGGACATGCAGCAGACTTTTACACAGACTCCTCAAGCTTTTGGAGATGATAGGAAACACTGGCATCAAATAACCGAGAAGCCCGTGTTTTAAAACGAAAGAAGGTTAGTGAAAGGAACAAAGCTAGAAGTCTTTAGGGCGACGCTGGACTGCGAGAGCTGTTCGTGAGGAAGGATGATATCTGACTTACTAGAGCTCACTTGGTTGCAGCAGCTATCGAATCTATTTACAGTGTGAGCAAAATAATTAGTTAAATACTTCTCAGTGCGATAGTGTGCATGAAAGGCCTGACTCTAAACGTATGTTGCCCTTCCAAACTGTAATAGATCCGCGATGATTTTGTCTTTACAACAGGAGCCTCGGATTCGAAGGCTCCTCTTCCATTCTCATAGCTTGAGTATTGGTGTTCAAGAGCAAATAAAAGCCAGAGCAAAAATGAACCACTGGTAGCAGCATCAGAGTCGAGGTTGAGACATTATAAAAATCATTTTTGCGGATGATAGTTGTAAAAAAGCTTCGTTTTCTTAACCAATGAAGATGTTAAGAGCTCTGAAGTGAGACATGACTGGTGGTGCGGATTGACTCTTCACATGTGGTGGGCGGTAAATGCAAATAATGAGGGCAATGCGCAGTCATATTATACCGTCTACCTTGCGTTGAACCAAATTGTAACCAACTTAGGTCAGAGCCTGAAAGTGCTCCAGTGGTCGTACAAAAATGTCAGTCAAAGTCAAGGCGAGGGATGAGATGAGTGAATTTAAGCTTTTGAGTAAGTATATTGAACATGACAGGAGGGAAACAGGAATAGCTTGCGTTTCAAGTCTACATGACAAGGTGGTATTTCTATGATTATAAAATCTGTACATGGTATGTTTCAAGGAAAATATTCATTTCAAGGGCAATTTATGTTCGACTTGTAGTCTATGTGAAAACTCAATGAAGAACCCATAGATTTGCTGAGGCGCATGCAAGGACAGCAAAGGTTATCAAACAATTTGAGGTTCGATACATTAAGTAAGTGGGTGATTCGTGGCATTGTGGGTATGTGCGTCTACCCTAACGCACTTGAACCTCGACGTCTTAGGTTCGATCACTCGTCTGTACGACAAAACTAGTTTTCATGGCCCCATCTCTTTCGAATCAAAGGCAAATCTCGAAGTATATGCCTATCAAGACAAACATTCTCAAACTTGGACGTTCGGAATGGAAAAAAATCGTAGGTCCCTTCCACTTGTGGGAGAACAATAGCACGCACTAGTGACTGCTCAGAAGCTAGGCCCTGGCCCTTTAAGGGCTGAAGTGTCACCCAAATTATTATTATTATTATTATATTAAATAAGTTGTATTTGCTTCAGAGGCAACTCTACTATGGTGCCTGTTTACTCAGTATCACACTGAAACAGCCTAAGGAAGGTGAACATTTATCGAAATTTTCCCTTTAATGCTCGAAGTCATAAGCAGACTGATGGGAAAAGGACAGGGTGACAGGACATTGAAGAAGCAACTTGTTCTTCAGTTTGTGCTGGAGAAACAGGAGAAACAGCGGTTCAGTTTTGTGCCTGTACTAGGTCTAAGACTTTACCTATGAAGGTAAGTTGTTTCCAGAGATGAACAAGATCATAAATATGTGATTTTGGACAGACATGGATGATGGGTCTTAATGATGTTGACGACTTGACCGAGGGTGATATATGTATCAATAGAGATCATTTGGCCAGTTTTTGCGAATATTTTTGATCCGTAGTCTAAGACTGCTTCTAATGCGTTGTGTTAAGGCACGATGAAATCTTCGAAAATAAAAAAACATAGCGTATATCTGCCGCATAGCAGCGATATTGTGCGGTCCACAAGGAAGGAGGCCCCCCTGACTGCGCCAACTATGGAGGGACAAGCCTACTCAACATCGCGTAGAAGATACTCTCTGCCGTTTCGTGTGAACGCCTGAAACCATTTGTCAACAACATGATAAGTCCCTATCAGTGCGGTTTCAGGAATGGCAAGTCCACCATCGACCAAATATTCACACTTCGGCAGATCCTGGAAAAGACTCAAGAGATGCAGATCGACACCCACCACCTATATGTCGATTTCGAGGCCGCATATGACAACGTGCATAGAGACGAGCTATACAGCGCCATGTCTCGTTTTGGCATTCCTGCCAAGCTTGTCAGGTTGTTCAGGATGACGATGGAAAACTCTCGCTGCTCCATCAAGGTCGGTAACGAACTCACCGAGACCTTCAATGTCAAGAAAGTTTGTAGACAAGGCGACGCGCTGTCACGAGACTTCGTGTGAAACTCAAACGTAAACACCGTAGGCACGGTCTTCCAAAAGTCCGTTCAACTGCTTGCTTACGTGGATGACATTGACGTGATTGAACGAACACAGCGAGCTTTGAGTCTTTGAGGCGTTTGCTGGCATTGAGACGGAAGCGGCTAAAATGGGTCTAGCGCGAATCAGGAAATAGCAGTAGATGTTGTCATCACTGGAAGATGCACAAGATCGACGTCTCAGACAGAGAGTCATAATGGGCAGCAGAAACTTCGAGGTAGTCAAGGACTTTGTCTAACTCTGCTCTGGAGTAAGCAGGGAAAAAATTCCAGTACCGAGACCAAGCGCAGAATTACACTGGCCCCCCCCATGCTTTCAAGGGCTCTAGAGGCAACTGAGTAACAGAGCTATGTCTCGAAACACCAAGCAAAGTTTATATGACACTCTGATCATCGCTGTCCTGTTTGTGACGCAGAGATGGAAGGAGAAAAGGACGCAGTTGAAAGCGGATGAAGAAGGTCTTGAACATACTGCGTTGCGATCTTTGATCCGAACAGCGGCATGTACCTAATTCAACGTCTTGGGATCCGACGCTAAATATGGCTTGATCATGCAGAGCGGAGTCTTCGATACCGAGTCATTGTGACAACGCAACAGAGGACGTTTTCGAAAGAGATGGCACACACAAGTGGGGAAGGACCTCAACCAACTTAGCCTAGTGCTCAGGTGGCGAAAGATCGCGCTGGCTGGAGGGGCATGTTGGTTGTGGCCCAGTTCCACTCCGGACTACAGCGCCAATCAAAGAAAATTAAGGTAAATTAACGTCTTAGAGCCATAAGTCCAGATTGGTGGATTTTGGGTTGGTCTGTGAGCGTTCTTCACATTGGAACATATTTACTGATTGCCAAGCCTCCTAGAGATGATGAAAAACCCTTGACACTATCCTATCAATGTGGTCAGTCGTCAGTCTACGACAGTTCGCCATTTCAGATTATTTCTAAGATCTTAAGCGCATGTTACAAATTTGATAGCGAAAAGCTTAAGTTCCCTTGGCGTGAGATTGGAAAACGAAGGCAATAGATTCGAGATCGGGATGCCTTTAGATCCTCAAGTAATAAACCTTGAAAATGTTTTTTTCCAATAGCGCAACGTCCTCACAGCAGACTTACCGCTTCCACTAAACCATCCACCATGCCAGCAACTGCCTTCCAAGTCCAATTCACAGCCTCACAGCAGATGTTTAGTGCCGCCCTCAAAACAGAGACCCACTGTTCGACATCTGACCGCGAGTTTAAGGTCTGCGCATGCACAAATTGCAACCAGCGACTTTTCAGGGTCTCCGCGCAGCACTGCAGCCGTCTATCCATCGCTCGCCCGTGATTCATTGCTACTGTGCCGCAGAAGCGAAAAGTTCTCGTCTCACTTCACATCATTGACCTATGTCACCCTTCGGCATTATTTTGCGCTGCGCCGCGCTTGCGCGGTATCAGCTTCTCCCCCAGCGACCGATGTGGAAATTTAAATTATATTTCATTCCACAGATTCGAACGCCCGCTACGAGTGGCTGGCTTCGTTTCGTACATCACGAAACTTCCAAGGTCGCGCTGCTTAGAGCTGTTTCACTGTTTGACTGTTTGGCTGTTTCACTGTTTGGCTGTTTGTCAGTTTGGAGGATTTTTCAATTTTTCCGTGGCAGCAGTACCTACACAAAATTGAGAGCTCCGCGGGCAGGCATCGAGATCTGCCCAAAGACCAAGTCCATTGGCGTCGCAACGAGAGTCGTAATTTCCTCCAAAGTGCCCTCACCCCATCCGGGCGGCGCTGCCAATGAGCAGACATACGTGGTGTCTTGTGGCACTTCCACATGCAGGCATTTTAATTTCCAGCGCAATGGCCTCTTACCCATTTTTCACGTGGAGTGATTCCGCACACCGCCGAGCTGCCGCGCCGTCGACAGACCAACAGACAGACAACCGCCAAGCCGGCTGGAATTAGAAAAAAATCGCTAAATTACGGTCGTGCATTTTGTTTTAATTGGACCGATTAGAATTAATGGCACATCATCTGTGCTCCAAGGAGCCCCTCATGAGGCCCGGCCGGGCAGAGCACCGAGACGGCAAATCGCTTGTGTTGGGTTAGAACCTCGGTCGGCGTCGGTTGATCTGTTGGTCGCTCGGTCGGTCGGTCGCTTGGTCGACTGGTTAGTGTTGTTGTCTCTCATTTGAGCAACACCAGTGGTGAAGGTACCGATTCTGAGTGTACTTGCCAGTGGCCTAATCCGAGTGCCAATTTGGGATGTCGAGTTCATTTATTGGCAATAGTTCGCTTCGAATTGTTATCGCATGAACCTTGTGCCTCTTCTCGGCGGGATCGACTCACTGGTAACCTATGCGGCGCGCGAACAACAAGAAGGTCTTGCAGCGCTGATTGGGTAGTAAATTAGTATGTGACATCCGTGAGCGGTATTTGAAAATGAAAGGAAGATAAATCGCTCCGCGGATGGTTACACTAATTTCGAAGCTCATTCGATTCGACACTTGGCGGTAACCTTTCCGAGTGTGTGCACTGTACACTGAGTAGTGTGCAGTGTGCACCTATGGCATGCTGGCTTAATGTCAGTGGAATTTGTTCTTTGTCAATTGACTGGGGAGACGGCAATGATGGATGTTGTCAGCGGCCGTATGCAGGGCATAAGTGTGACGGGACAGCAGTTTCTTTGTGTTCAAGGCAGTGTGACGCGCTTTCTCTGGGTCATCGTATAGTGGATGAATTATTCAAGGACAGCAAGACAATTACACGATGACAAGCTGCAGTAGAATGAAGCGATGCATTGACAGACGACGGCATTTTGCGTGTTTGTTGGATGAACTTCATTGCCTTACAATCATCACCGACTTACTCTAAAGCTTTTGTTCTTTACAAGGGGTTTTTGAAACTAGCTCGATTTCGTGTTACGTGCATACCCATAGACGCTGCAGCTCAGCAAAATAAAAAGTGGTGTGAACATTTAAAGCACGTAGCAGCTGCAACAAGCTAAGAAAAGGTCCTCTGAGAGCTGAGCACAGCGATCAGAATCCATAGGCCAGAATCTATTTTCTGAAAAACGGCGGTTGAAGCACTGCACTGTGCCGGCCCGTGGCGTTACGGGTATGTTCGTCGACCCATATGTTCGATTTTCACGGACCTCTTTCGATTCACTCAAATGTTCAAAGAGTAGTTCCTCTCTGAAAAAAGCTTCTCAAACTTGGCCGTTCGGAGTCGGCATGAAACTGTAGGCCCTTTTTACTCGTGAGGGAACAATAGCGTGCAACACTCCGCACGACGAGATTCATATTGTGTGCTTCCAACTTAGACGGAAATTCGATAACATTTTATGCGTTAAAAAAGTGATGAAATAACAAGTCATGCTGAATGATTTTACAACTCGGTGTCATCCATAACCTTGAGAGCTGCTGAAATGTAACATATGTTCAAAGACAGTGTCGTTGTGGTTAATACCTGGGCTTGATGTCGAAATCTATGACCGAATGCGAAGAAGAAGAATTCAGCAATCGACAAGAAGAATAACCGGAAACAAGTCGATTTTTTTTAATCTGCTTACACGATTCTTCTTCTTCAACCAAATGACTTGTACTCATGGTAAATAATCTCTATTCGCCTAATTGCAAAATGTTGATCTCTTTGCTTTGCTTGTGACGAAATATTTGTATATCTTGTCAGAACGCTAAATTCATCATTCCGCAGCCCTTGTCAAGTCATTTCAATTTAACTTGCCGCCATAGTTTCTTTTTCACGTTGGTTCTTGGCGTTCGACGAAGCCCATACATTTCTAGTAAGTTTTAGAGAACAGTTTATTGCGAACTTTGTGTGTGTCCAGTGTGCATTCGTGAATGAATGATAATCGGCTGAGATCCGACCGATGTGGTGCCGGAGTCTGAAACACGGACGAGTCTAGGTACACACTCATTACGCAAAATCGCAACTGACCACTGATAATCACAACCATATACTTGAAGTATGAGGGAAGGGACTACGAAGAATGTAGAACACGTAGCCACGTTTAAAACTTGACAATTTTGTTTTAAGTAAACGTCTGAGATGACTCAAAGTTATTGGTTTTGAGTACCATCAAGACTTTTATGTCTAAAATTCAACGTCATTCATGCATCCACCACAGTCACGATTTCGATAAAAAATGACGAGCAGTTGCTGAGAACCTAGGCTTCGGCCCTAAAATGGCCTTAACGGCTTCCATATTTTTATATTATGATCCATGAGTCTTTGAACTTTGTAGAGGCAAAAGCTATTTTTTATGAAACAAACAATAAGTTGACATGTACAATGGCCAGAGGAGATGAACGACACACTAAAATTTCAATATTGTAAGTTTGTGTTTGTTCGACTGTTGGGTTGTTATAGTGGCTGACTGCTATGGGCAGTCACACATAGACAATGGTAGGCCCTTTGTAATAGACTGTTGGACTTTGGTTGTTTGGATTCGGATGCAACATGGCAGATATACTCCTCTCGTTCTGTGTAAGGACATGTGCACAGTGCACCAAAAATCGCAATACAACAACTTGCAGATATTGCCAACAACCTTTGTACGATACGTTGGCTTGAAATCAAATCGATGAAGTGTACAGCCTTCTATCAAACACCTCCTATAGCCCAGATAACTGACCATTATTTTTGTTTACTTCAGAAGTCTGCTGTTTGCGGAGACATATGTATCTCCTACAAGACTCCGTGGATGCGGATGGTAGACAGATTATGTAGTTATATTCTGGCTTGGATATGCTGCTAGTATGTGTAGTTCAACTTCCCCAGATTAGACCAGACTGTATCTTGAGAAATGAAATTCCATAATAAGAGTCTCTTTATTCTCCCATTCTTCCAATTAACAAAAGTTGAGGCAAAAAGTGCTACAATGTCCAAAGGGTAGCAAAAACTTTTTATCATTTGTGAATTTCCGCCTCGTCCTCAATTCAGACGCTCATTTACAATGACATCCCAGCTGTCAGCTCTTTGGACAAAGCCAATCTGCTTGCGGCGCATCTTGCAGCCAGCTCAACACCGCTAGATTGTAATTTGTCCACACCTGTACTCGAGAGCGTTGGTTTTACCATGGGACAAATTCACTTCGGCACTCGTACAGTTGCTAGAGTACTCTAAGATCTCGACGTGCACAACTCCGCTGGCCCGGAGGGTAATCCCCTCAATACTTCTGAAGAGGTGTTCTTCTTCGCTGGCAAAACAACTGCGAAGCTTTTTAATCTATCCTACTCTTCAGATCTCTTTGCGAGTAGATGGAAAACAGCATTCGTCAAGCCCGTCCCTAAAAAGGGCGAATCTTCGTCACTCACCTCGTACCGATCCATAGCACTTACGTCCCTTCTTTCTAAGGTTTGTATGGAAAAGCTGATAAATCGTCAGCTTCTGAAATATCTCGAATCGCGGAAGCTATGACCCACAGTATGGTTTCCGCAGCAACAGGTCCCCTGATATTTGATGGCTTATCTCATCGAAAAGTGGAACCAATCTTTGCACAATGCAGGCGAAAGTAAGATAGTTGCGCTTGATATTTCTAAAGCATTTGACAGAGTTTGGCATCAAGCTCTTTTGTCAAAAATGCGTGCTTATGGTGTTGATGAATCTCTGCTTCTATGGATTAGAAACTACCTTTCGAACCGTTCAATCCAAGTTGTTTTGGATGGGTTCAAGTCTGATATTCACAAAATATCATACTGGTGTCCCCCAAGGCTCTGTTCTGTCTCCGACACTATTTCTCATTTTTATAAATAATCCCCTGTCTGCCACTTCTAATCCAATTCACTCCTTCGCTGATGACAGCACCCTCAGCTTTTCATATTCGTTCCAAAATTCACGACCCTGCCCTTCGGACGTAATATTGGAACGGCAGCGTATGTCAAGCATATTGAATTCCGATCTGGACAGCATAATTAACAACATAGTGGAATTCAATGCTTCCAAAACTCAATGCTGTGCTCTGTCTACAAAGCGAACCCCTCCATGAATGACGCTTGTATCGACGAGACTGGAAAACTTTCCATCCTCGGTATGTACATCAACACAACACTTAGTTGGAACGATCACATATTCGAGGTTGCCAAAAATGCTGCGAAATGTTTAGGTTTCCTTAATCGATGCAAGATATATCTCCCCCCGTCTGAGTTGGCTTTAGTCTATAAGGCGAATATTTGCTCTAAGCTTGAGTATACCGCTCATATCTGGTCTGGTGCCCCCAAGACCACCCTGCACCTGCTAGATAGAATCCAAAAGCGAGCGATAAAACTTTTAGGAGACAACGATATCGTGGGCTCATTTGACTCGCTTGAACATCGACGTATCGTGTCTTCTTTGTCCCTGTTTTATCAAACAATGCTCAAGTGAGCTAGCCAACTCGCAAGGAATGCACATCAGTTTACCTTAAGCCTGCTTTCGGACTCACAGTGAAATTTAGAGACTCGTTTCTAAGCCGCACCATACGAATATGGAATGCTCTCCCCAGCTCGATATTTCCCATAGATTTCAATCCGCAGATGTTTAAGTGCTCAGGTACCTCCTCTCTCTATCCCCCTCTACACCTTCGGCCGGTGCTGTGTCTTGATCCCGGACAATTAAGAGTATTAATAACCCCTTGAGCACGCGAAAATTATAAAAAAAAGATCTTAAGAAAAGTATTCTGCTGACATTTGGGTATTCAATGGAATTCTGACGTCGCATTGCGTCTTGATGGTACGCCTACCTCATACACTCCCAACTGCGTCCTTGGCCTGCGTCACAGTTGGCCTTCATTCTTGTAAAACTCCTTTCACTCGATTTCACGGCTCAGGGTGAGTATGATTTTCTCACTCTTTTTTCAACAAACTGCCAAAACCCATGCCATCCGAGCGCACGCTCCGTCTAAGACCTCGCAGCAACCAAGGACCACCGACAATAATTACTTAAGTGGCTCACACTTACGCACTGAAGTCCGTTTCGCATACAACACCACCACCACTGGTCCACTGCAAAATCTCGACTTAATCTCGTGTCACTTTCCAATGCAGTTGCTTATCGCATACTCCCAGCATTCACTGACACACTTTGCACGACGCAGAGCAATTTCAAAGGTCCACCCGATTAAAATTCTCTCGGATAAGACACCGACGCAGCACGGTTTTGGTGTGGAGACCTTCTTGCCTCCACAAGCTACTCAACTCCACGGAATTTCATTTAAAATTCTCCAGAGGCACATAAATTCCGGACAAAGATATCAACTGTTGCTTCACCGCTACTGTCTGTCCGTCTGTCGTCGTTGTCGTCGTGGTCGTTTGGCAACCATGCCGGTGGACGGCCAGCGTGTACAAGCGGCCGTTTTGTCAATGTGTTCGTTCTTATCTTAGCCCAAGTCAAGTGCCGAACGCAGAACAACAACTTTTCCACGTTTGACAGCCCCCTTCGGTTGGAGCTGTACCAAGAATGCTGCACAAGTTAATCACCCCGAGCGGGCGAGCGAGCGAGCGAACTACACCAAATCACGGCACGCAGTGGCCGGCCTGGAAGCGGCACAGAAGCCGTGCTACCACAATATCACTGATAACAGAGTGTCCACCGAGTGCCGTGGACAGGTGAATGCAGAATGAGCGAACACACACACGGTTGGCTGGCGGGCCGGCGGGCAGGCGGCCGGAGATCGCATGTCGCAACGGACGGTGGCAGCGTTTATAGGGTAATTAGTTCGCTTTGATAGTTAACAGTGAATGCATGTTGCCGGCGCAATAAATTATCACGCTGCGCATGACCGCCGCTCAGAGTGGGCTCATTTTTCATTCGGAGCCGATGACTAAACTATCGGAGCCGGTGACTGGACAGTGTCAACTGCTGTGGAAAATATTGACAGTTGATGTGATTGCGACTGGAGCTGGCGACGGCGGTTCTGACAGCCGAAAGGAGGAGAATGGCCAACAACCAGCCAACGGTCGACGATGGTGGAGGTGGTAGGTAGTTGCAGCGACCCAAAGTCTGGGGCATGATCGCGTGGAGACGAGGAGCCGGCGCATGGTGAATGACTCGAGCTTGGTCCCTTCACGAAGGATCAGGACGTCAACAAGGGTGTCACAAGGAGCCAGAGCCACCAACTGGTCGTGAGACGAGAGCAACATTTAAAATCAACGCATCGTCCCCACCGTCGTCGTCCTCGGCTGCAGCGAATGTCACACTTCCGCTCCAATTCGGGCGATTCGCGAATGCCAACCGCAAGTGCCAAAGTTCCCACAGCGTAATGTGCCGTGCCGCCGTCGCATAATGGGCCACAACTGCGCAACCACCAGCAGGGTTCACCTGTGCATCGGGGCCTTCCTAGAACACCCGTTTAACGATCCATTTATCACCGCTTTATGGGCAAACAATTTCCTCGGGACATCGCCAGCATCCCGCGTTTTATTGCCGTGGCGCGCAGTTACGGCCGCGTGCACTCGCAGAGCAGTGATTCTCCGCCGCTGCCACGGTGCACCGGTGTGAATAATTAAAACCCGGATTCTGGACCTCCGCCGACAGCCGGTGTTCGGCGTAAGTGCGTCGCGCTATATCAATTACGGGGCGATGCGATAAGGCGCAGCGAATGAATTGCTGAGTAAGTGGCCGCACTCCGAGTGGCGAACATTTGGCAGGCGATTCGAAACACTTGCGCTGCCCGAACGGAAGGCGGCCCACACAGCGGTGTGGTCACGTTGTCGCCCTCGCCGTTGGCATCGCTGCCGGATGGACCAGGAGATGCCCGACAGCTGTACACTCGGAGCCATCCCGAGGCGGGCGGGCGCTGCACAACGACCACGACGACGAGAGGAAATCCCGGCACTTGTGAGTCACTGGGCTTGTCGGCAGTGCCAACGCTGCTGCTGCCGCGCGTCTATTTGGGCCTTGATTTACAATGGCACCCAGAGTCGGACAGCAGAGGGCGGATTGCCGCAACACAACATCGATTTAGTGAAATTAAATGTTTGCCTTTTTTCTGCTGTTTCCCAATCGCACACAGAGCTGACTGGCTGGCTGGCTGGCTGACTCCTGGTCCCTGGAAGCACGGCTCGTCGACTGTGAGAATGGCTGCTGCCTACGCATCGCGTGGCGCGACCAACATGACACTCCACTGACAGGAACACTAATAAGTCCGCTAATAGTTTTGACTTTTAGGTGTAGAATGGCTGGCTTCTTGTCTCCGGCAGCCGGAGTCGGAGGCTCTGGCGAGGCATTTGTCGTGGAAAAGGTCAAAGGTGTCGCGGCTACCCACGCGATGTCGCCGTAAATTAGAATTGTGTCTGTCAGTTTTAAGTCGAATGGAATTTGTGTGTGAATTTCTTTATTTTATTTGGATTCTCGCTTCGTCGTCGTCTTTCGCGTATGATTCGTTGGATTAGGCGAATAAGGCGAGCTCAACACATCTTGTGCTTTGGAGATGCAGGTTTGTTTAGTGGGTCATTTAAGACTTGCGAAATGAGGCACTTTTATAGGAGCAACGGCTGTTGAAGGCCGTAGCATGAGCACCTTAACCAACCCATGAATCGGGGTTGGAGTAAAGAAATTACGTGTCTAATATGCTTCGAGCCAAGTCCAAGACAAGACAGCTAAATGGTTCATTCGCCTGCCTTCGTTACTTAGCATTGGTTGAGGTGGCTGCTAGGCAAGTGCACTTGGACCTGACATGGTTCATTTCGCCGCTGCTAAGCAAGTAGACTACTGGGGAACCTCCGAGGAATGAATCGTACAAGGCTCGTGCTGCTAATAAGAAGCTAATAAGAAGCGAATCCGATGACTTGACACACTTTTTTTTGACGGCCCGGTATAGAGTCAAAAAGCTGCAGTATACTGGCTTGATGCGGAAAACTGAAACTTTTGTCATTTCTTACGAGTCAAAAAAATATCAGTGTCACCGCAAGAATGAACAATAAGGATGAAGTACGTCGCATTTCCTCCTTCAAGTTGGCCTTTCGGTCACGCACATGTCACAGCAGACAATGTGTACTTTTGCGATCAGAGTTTGAGGGCACATGTGACATCTTGGCCGGCTTTTTGAGGTTGGCTGATGAACCAGTGTGGTGACCGACACTACATTTCGTCTTGACACCAAACGTCAGGTATGTAACAACCCTCCTACAAGCCCTCTGGCCGCAACAATGGAAACTAGACAAGAAAGTAGCCCGGTTAGCCGCGAGGGCTTGGGAACAGAACTACAATTATTTCTAGTGTCAAATTAACACTAAATTTTGACTAGTCTTAATCACAAAGAAAGAAAATTGTTAGTTTTTTTTTTTTCAAAAGAGGCGAGAGAAAATTTTTGTAAAACCTGAAGGGGTGATTTTTAAAAGGAATGGATTTTATGGAAAGTTAAAAAAAAAAACACATAAAATTCAAAAAAATGCATAAAATCTTTAATTGAATCGAAAGTACGGTCCATATAATTTAATGTTTGAAGATTATTTCATGCAAATGTTGACCTTGACTGCGCCTCAAATGGTCCATCCGCTTAGTCCAATTTTGGCATACTCCTTCCAACATTTCGGCCGGTATCTCACGAATTAATGCTTCAATGTTCTCTTCCAATGCGTCAATTGAAGCGGGCTTGCCTGTATAGACATGAGCTTTAACATAGCCCCACAAAAAAAAGCGTTAAATCGCACGATCTAGGCAACCAATTGACCGGTCCCGAACGTGGAATAAAATGTTCACCGAACTCGCCTTTCAATAAGTCCATTGTTGAGCGTGCTGTGTGGCATGTGGCACCGTCTTGTTGAACCCACATGTCATGCAAGTCAAGCTCTTGCATTTTGGGCAAAAAAAAAGTTGGATATCATCTCACGGTAGCGCTCACCATTCACAGTTACGTTACGATTCGCATCATCTTTGAAGTACGGTCCAATAAGGCCAATAAACCGCACCAAACTGTGACTTTTTCTGGATACATTGCTAGCTCTTGCAATGCTTCTGGCTGATAAATATAATAATAATATGGGTGGCGCTACAGCCCATAGAGGGCCAGGGCCTAGCTTCTCAGCAACCACTCCTGTTGTGCGTGCTATTGTTCTCTCACGAGTGGAAGGGACCCACAGTTTTATGCCGACTCCGAACGGCCAAGTTTGAGAAACTTCTTCTAGACAGGAAATACTCCTTAAGCATTGTCAGTGACTCGAAAGAGATGGGGTCGTGAAAATTATTTTTGTCGCTCAGAGCTGGATTCGAACCTGCGACGTCGAGTTTGGGGTCGACGCACAACGCCACGGGCCACCACCGCTTCTGGCTGATATTCACTCCAAAATCGACAATTCTGCTTATTTACGTACCCGTAGAGCCACAAATGAGCTTCGTCGCTGAACACAATTTTTCGGAAGAAGCGCGCGATGAGCTTTCTTAACAGAGCACGCATTTTAATAATAAAATTCAATAATTTGCAAGCGTTGTTCGTTTGTAAGACGATTCATGGATAAATTGTAGACCAAACTGAAGACGTTTGACAGTGAAACAAAACACGAAACGTGAGTCAGCTGTTTAAACCAGTGTTGCCAAAAAGATAATAGCTAACAAATCACCCTCTAATTAATCAGACAGCGTTAAAGAATGCCTGCGTTGGCAACAAGGTTTCTCTAGTCTTTACAATGATCCACTTCCTGTGCATTTGCACATCGTACGGGTCTGGCTCTGTCCTCCAGGGGAATTCCTGGTTGAAATGGGTGTTGCTACAAGGTATTTCCCCCAGTTATAGGGACATTTCTCTTTCCACATATTGTTAACGTTTGCCCTGAATGTCCACCTCTTCTTGGGAAAAGAGCATTGTGCAAATGTTGGTCAAGTTCTGCTCTACCATCCCTGCATGTTCTAAGCATTCCGTGTTCCGCTGGCCTTAATTCTTAAGTAAGTCGTACAATGCATTGATTCCAATCTCCTTCACACGTTCCAAGTTAGGGTTCTCCCACTCAAGCTTTAAACAGTTCATTGGTCAGAAATATATTCTTAGCATTGAATCTCATTTTCGACGGCTGTATATACAATCAACATATGTTGGTACATGCTTTTCCTATAAGATCTTAGTCGGACTTAGTCCCAGATGCTTACTGCTTATCCTTCTGGGCTTAAAACAAGCAAACATCAAAAACGTCTGTCAAACACTAAGTTTTTTACACTGATCAAAAGAACTTTTGTTAGGCGTCACAAAGGAATAAATAGTTAAGTACATATATCTTTATGCATCAATTCAAGGCTCTTCGAATCGAAAGATATTCATAAGATCCGATTGCCGCAAATTATATCGAATTGTGGCACGTTACGGTCAAAAGCTTTTGATTGTCGAAAGTAGGCAGAGGGAATGGCGCTTGATTGGCCACACGTTGTGGAGACCAAATGAGAATATCAAAACTGTATGCACTGATTAAGCTTCAAAAATAAAATAAATAAAAAAACCAGTGTTGCCAAAAAGATAATAGCTAAAAAATCTCCCTTTAAATCCGGAATTGTTTCGTGGAAATAGAGAGAATTCCCCCAGCGGGCAGACTGTGGGGCATCGTCGCTCTCGGTCCTCAAAGTGCAAAGAGTTGCATTTGATGAAGCGGAATATTCATCGCCATACTGTGTGGCCAGCCTCAATGGTGTATCGACTATTTCCGGTTCTCCATTTTGTTCCATCGGTTCTGCTTCACCTTCACAGCATAAGCTTTCTTCAAAAATGCGTCATTCAGACACTAAACCGTCCGCTGTTGTGACAGAGCTACATATCATATTATTGTCTTCTCGAAGTCCCGTCCTATTGGTTGCGATCTTCGTTTTGTGTTCCACCAGAGCACCGCTCGACGTCAAGGCATATGTAGGTCTTGTGGGCTTTCTTCAATCCTGTCAGCGTGGAGGAAACAGAGGAAACATAAAATGAACGAAAATAGAAAATCGAAATTGTTCAACAAACTTACCCAAGGGCACTTACTGCAAATTCACAGAATTATTGACTCCCCCTCAGCATGGATTCTTGCAGAATTCCCACGTGGAGTACCACCGTTCAAGGACTGAAATAGCAAGTTCTCTCTCTGCCTCTTGACAGCACCAACCCCCAGCCAGCAGGTTGCGTTGCGTGACCCCATGCCATTCAGTTAGCGCGTAAAATTCTATGTATCCTCGTTCGATATCTACAAATCAACGTGTGACGAGCGTAGAGTCTCCCATCCATCCCGAAAGCCAATGACTGAGCAGAAAGGTTTCCTTTTATTTATTATCCTGCGGTTCCTTTAACGACACCACCAGCGTTGATCCAAATCGCGACTCAGTGTGAAAAGCATTTCTCATGGATCCCGGCCGCCAGCCGGTGGATAGGTTCAAGTTACGTGCTGTGTCCCATTGTATTCCAGTCATTCTCCCTGTCCTCCTCCACCTCATGTCCTCTAATGCTACATGTACTCAATTAGCTAATGAAATTTTCCAATTTGACCCTCATTGGTATTTAGGCGGTTGAACTGGCCGAGAGCGATAGAAAATGAACGCGGGAGATAGAGAACGCCACGGAGAAGCTTGAGAAGCCGCGGTTGGACGTGGGGAGCTACCCGCCGTTGGACATGGTACGCTCGTTGTACCGTAATTAATACTAATTTTCATTTACCACTCATCAACATCAAAGTCGAGTCCTTGCGTGCGCGTGTGTGTGTGATGAGGTTGAATGGGTGGTGTGTGTTGCTGAATGGGTGGTGTATTCCAATTTAATGAACCTCATTGGACAAATTTATGGCCGCTGTGAAGCACCGGCGAGCTCAGTTGGCCGGCCAAGGAAACCTGAATGTAGGCTGCGGTCAAGAAGGACGAAGGCGAATAGTGACAAAAGCTAAATTATGTCGGAGCTCGTAAAACGAGGGGGCAAATTAATTGAGCAATTTTGATGATTACGGTTCGTTAAAATGATGGAAAAAGTTATGACAAAAGATTTTTATTCCCCTCGTTAAATGGGCCCAAAAAGATGACCCACCGTGTGTCCTTTGACAGGTAATAATATTGCAAGTCGTTATCTGTGGGGCCGGCCGGTGGGGCATTAATGCAAATTAATATCGATAAGGATGCCGAATCTGTCGCTTACGAAACCGCCGCAGAATAATGGCCAAAACGAGCCGAGTTAACGAGCGCTGTCGCCAATAAAATGGACACCCCTGCTGACAGCGGAAGCATGTGGGCAGTCGTAGACTCATAGACAAAGTTGTTGTTTGACGGAATGCGTGAAATGGTGTCCTTTTTAGAGGATCACCCCTTTTGTGGCCACATTTATGATTTTTCCTTTCAGTTTTACAATCTTAGACGGATAAGGCCGGTCGTTAAGGAAGAACAACATGCGCACAGCCAACACTTTGGTGTTGGAATTAATCATTCAAACTATTGACCATAGCTGATGACGTTGAAGCCTTCGAACAAAAATGTGGCAATTGACGTTTCTCAAGCCTGAGACAAGGCTTCACACTAGGGCCTGTAACATAAATTGTTAGACAGTTACACAGGAAGTAGTAGTCTTGACTGAAGACTCTTGAGCCTGAGTGCACTGGTGTAGTATCAAAACCTCCTCAGGAAGTGGCAGAAAGGACATGAACTTGTGACGAATTGTCTGAATTAATAGATAGAGAGTCGGCACAGGCAAGTGTCGTTGGTCCTCTTGTACTTGACCGTACCTGCCAGTTGGCTCTTGTTCTTCAGTGAGTTCAACTTAATTGGCACGTATATGCAAATTCCAATGCCAAATGTGCCGCCATGATAATGTAGATGACTTCCCCAACTCTTTCACTAACCACAGACGTACCATCTGTGGGGAGTGCATTTTTATAATCGACTCAGGCCTGCCATCATCCCTAGCAACGAGGCAGTCTTTACAAAGTTAAGTTACTTATAGTATGTAGCAGTCAAATGGACCATTACTTACTTACTAGTCCAACGACCATCGACGGGCATGAGTCTGAGCACTAGCTGCTTTCTGTCGCTGACTGTCCTGAGTACACTGCTTCCAGTCATCTAGGCCACGATGTCTTTCGTGAGCGATTTTGTTTTTCCACAGATGTTTGCTCGTCCTCTCCATCTCGAGTCAGGAGCCTGGGATGCAAAGGGCCCCTTAGCTGAGGCATTGGTGTAAATGTGGTCAATTCAATGGCGTCAACGGACCTTCCGAACTACATTCGCATTCAGGTACATCTTGTACTTCTCCTCCTCGCAGACACACCATTGATAACACGTAGAATTTTTTTTCCAAGGCACCAAGAATCAGCTCTATTGTCTTGCTTACCGTCCAGTCTTCGGCCGCAAATAGGTCTGCCAAGATGGGGCTTTTGTAAAGTACGATTTTGTTCGTTTGAGAGAGGATTTTTGAGCCCAGTTGTCTTGTAGTAGGTAGCGATTCTAAGTACGTTGGATCCGAACTACGATGTGCAATTCACGATTTCCCCGAGTTGGACAGACTCCTTCATTGCCTAGAAATTGATGCCATTCATGCCATCGTTATACTCTGTTCTAGGGCCTAGGTGACGAATAGATTCTTACTTGGCAGCACGTTTTTAGTTTTTTTCCTCATCAAGCTCAAGCTCGTTTCGCCCATTCTTCTATCGCCGTAAACGGTGTCGGTGGACGGTGTCGCAACCCGCCGCACAATCGATTCCAGTACCAACTTGAAGCAATCAAACGACAGCCCATGTTCTTGGCAAAATTCAGGGTTGAAGATTTTAAACGGTTCAGAGGCTTTTGAACTGAACTACACTGTGCATCGTGTCTGTGCAGGTAGTGAAAGGTTGGACAGGATCTGGACAGGAACTTATAGACTACGGCGACGCTGATCACGGATAAACCACTGTAATTGCTGCAGGCTGATGAAAGCATGCCCGGTAACTGGAATGTCAGCTCCATATGCTTCATCCACAAAAAAGGCGATCCTACCTCCTGCAAGAACTATAGAGGTATATCCCAGCTCAACGTCGCCTACAAGATCCTATCCAGCGTAATGTGTGAACGTCTAAAGCCGTTTTGCACCACACTAATCGGCACGTACCAGTGCGTGCTATATATATATAATCGACTATAGACCAAATCTTCACACTAAGGCAGATCCTGGAGAAGATTAGCGAGTTTCAAATCAATACTCACCATCTTTTCATCGATTTTAAAGCTTTGTCAGTGACTCGAAAGAGGTGGGGCCGTGAAAATTGTTTTTGTCGCACAGAGCAGGAATCGAACCTACGGCGTCGAGGTTGGGGTCGAAAAATAAATCCGGTGTTGCCACCACGCGATAAACTGCAGCAAACAATCAACCTTTGTGCATGCAATAATCCTGGATTGACATAGCCGCTGAGCTAAAAATGGGTTTTGTCCAAGAAGACGATACTTTGGCTCAACTTCCGATCTCCGACCAACATTTCCAGCGCCTGATTGGCAAATCTACCGAATTGGGTATCGACTTCCGGCTCTATTCTAGCCTCAGCACAAGCTTAACTGGGTTCAGGCGTAAATCCGTCGGGTGGACACCCAGGCACTATTCACTGTTGCTCGGCGGTTGTGATTAGTGGTTATTTTAGAGGCTTAACCACCACGGCATGTAGTAAAATAAAAATTATTATTACCAATGAAGTCACCACCAGTGCTCACCTACTCGGTCTGCAAAACTTTCCAAAGGCGAGGTGGAAGGTGTTAACTTCATTTCCACCTCATGTCCGTTCATTTCCATCACTGCACGTAAACTAGATGAACAAACAAGTTCCCCAGCCAGCCAGCCCGCCAGAGTTAATTACAATCAGCCTCTAATTGCATACGCCCTTCAATCAATGCACCATCGACGCCGCATCCACTCCACCTTGCTCGAGCACGTCCTTGTGTCTCTTTCACAAGCAAAGCAAACAGCACTGAAAAGCAACCACCCCGCATCTCAAATAAATCTCCCGAATTGGCCGCTTTCGTCGGCCCACATAACTCCCAGCACGGCAGCCGAAAAACCCCGGCGAGGAAACGGCCCGAACTGATTGCAGTCGTAAATTTGAAATTTGATCCCAACACCGAAATCCGTTTATCTTCGCGTTGAAAAACAAACCTCCGCGGCACGGCACGGCACCGCAATTGCAATCCTTTCGGCCGCTGTGCGTTGTGCAACTCGTAAGTCGACCTGGAACACGTTAAATGGAAAATCGCCTCGGATCTCGGCGATTCATATCTCACTCAATTGGCCAACTTAATTGGCGCTGTGGCCGGCTACCACATGTACCGTAATAAAATCGTTAAGCCCCCGATCCGATGTTTAATTCTCCGGGAGTCAGGGGATGCCGCAGCCACTTGCAGTCCTGCAGTGACGACACGATGCGGGGGAATAATTTGCCACTCGTCGCAGTCCGTCGCAGACGTTAGTGAAGTCGCGAACCTGAATCCGATAAATGCATCCGCAATCGGTGGCCGATATCGTCGCCGAATTACATGTATGCATGCGGTTCCTAAATCAATTCCACACAACGACGACCCATTAATACACGCAAATAGCCGGTATTGTCCTCCTGCAACTCCATCAGTGGGTGCTGCTCCTGCCACTGCGCGAGCTGGTACATGTCGGTCGCGGCATCCATTCCGGCGGGTAATCTGAACGCTCGCATCTTTGAACGTCGGCGTCGCGGTCGGTGCCACGGCGAGCGGAGGAAACACTTCGAATGGAGGAGAGTCTGCTGGCTGTTCATAAAAATTCCAGCGCACTAAATACCGATACTCTCTGCACTCGCACAACAGGGCCCGGGGAACCGAGATCCATGTTTAATCCGTGTAAATAAACCAAATTGGTCACGACTTCGGTATTTTGCTCACAACAACACGGAACGCGAATCCATCGAACGCGATCCAGAGAGCTGGCCCGCCGCTGCTGCCTAGTGTTGCCTTGTGTGCCCGGTGCGCTGGCTTGCCTGCCTCTGTTGTGATGGGCCTGTGCTGAGTGTTGCATGAGAATCCCTCTGTGGAGGACGCTGGCGCGGACGGACTGGCAGAGAGACCAGCGCAGAGCGTGTGCGCGAGAAGGAGAGCGGCGACGGCTCGAACTTAGACATACTTTGGGTATGTCAAATCGAATTGGGCGAAGCCAGATTGGAAATCACTTTTCCTCTCGTTACGAGGCGGAATGGACGCAAATGACTACAGTGAGGGTGGAAAGTTGCGTGACGGGTGAGAATTTTTTTTTTGGAACACCGCACTTTTATCGTTGTTTTAGAGTGTGACCATCATATTTTTACGTTTGGTGTAATTTCCTGCTTGGTCTCTTCTAGAAGAAGAAACTGAAAGTCGACTGTAACATTTTTCAAACCGAAGTGGTTGCGTCAGTATAAGATACCGTGGCAATCAGAGCAGTAGCTACTGACATCGGAACTGGTCAGGCTGTGTATATAAATTAACGGGGAACCAGCCTTGATAAGCGCGGTGACACTGCGATGAGCGGGAACATACTGGCATCCAAGGCAACGACGGGTGAGCCGCACCTAATTACACAAAAATAGTCTAACCATTTAAAAAATCTCAAGAAGCGCTATCAGAAACCAATTAAGCCGCTTCTCCGTAAGCACCATTATTAGGAGCTTAGCTTTATCCACCTGTGGACTCCTCTAGCAATCCCTTACGCATATGATTCGATAAGTTCCATAAGGAAAAAAAAACAGTAAGGCGATACTTTGGGTACGGATAGAATTCGATGCCTTATATTAGATCAATTGAAGCTCAATGGCTGGCGGTAGGTGTGAAGAGATCTATTCCAGTAGCAAGTAGGTTAGGAATCAATTGTGATCCACTCAAATTTTGCATGAATTCATTGTGAAATCACTATCTGGTGATTGATACAACGGTCCCTCGTTAGCCATTACATGAATATAGATAAGGTGAACCACTCCATTACGGGGTTATTGCCAGCTTGATTTCTTCTGCATTGTGCTATGTTCTGAATTTTGATGCTTTGACGTGTAGGTTGCTGAATAAATAATTGCCTAGCGAGATTTTCCCTGATCTTGCAAGGGTTGGACAGGTGTTGATTTGTCAGCAGCGTTATCTCTGCTTCTTTTTCATCCCTACAACTTCTGCAACTTGCTGTTGTTGAGTAGTTGCTATGCAAGTGGTACGAATGTGCTTCTCATCGCAAATTGCCTCAAATAAGATTCCAACGCGAACCCTTCAATGGATCATATGGGCCAGAAGAAGACTGCTAGTGGCTAATTACATCCATCTCCGAATTATAATATTGACAGCATCAGTAAGTATCAGAGTGGTGGTTATCCTGATTAATAGCCAAAGGCAGGCCCATTATGCTCTAGTCAGCACGTTAGCTCTTTCATTGCTTAGAATACAACCAGAAAATTATGGAGTTCCATCAGACTGCTATGTTCCACTCCACGCAACGGACGACGATAGAAAAGAATTCCGTCCCCCCGATCTAGACGAAGTCAAGGTAGCGATATCGAGACTGAAGTCGAACAAAGCTGCTGGAGCGGACGGATTGTCCGCGGAACTCTTTAAAGCAGCTGGAGATGATCTGGTTGGGCGCATGCACCAGCTCATCTGCAAGATATGGTCTGAGGAAAGCATGCCCGACGAGTGAAAGAAGAACAAGAAAGGAGACCCCTTTGACTGCGCCAACTATCGGGGGATAAGTCTCCTTAACATCGCCTACAAAATCTTCTCTGTCGTTCTGTGTGAGCGCCTGAAACCATTCGTCAGCAACCTGATAGGTCCCTATCAGTGCGGTTTCAGGCCTGGGAAGTCCACTATCGATCAAATTTTCACATTACGGCAGATCCTCGAAAAAACCCAAGAGATGCAGATCGACACCCACCACCTATTTGTCGACTTTAAGGCCGCATATGACAGTGTGCATAGAGACGAGCTATACAACGCCATGTCTAGTTTTGACATCCCTGCCAAACTCGTCAGATTGTGCAGGATGACGATGGGGAACTCTCGCTGCTCCATCAAGGTCGGTAACGAACTCACCGAGACCTTCAATGTCAAAAAAGGTTTTAGGCAAGGCGACGCGCTGTCATGTGACTTCTTCAACATCGTCCTGGAGAAGATCGTGCGAAACTCACACGCCAACACTAGAGGCACGATCTTCCAGAAGTCCGTGCAATTGTTAGCATACGCTGATGACATTGACGTGATTGGCAGAACTCAGCGAGCCGTCAATGAAGCGTTGGCTTGTATTGAGACGGAGGCGGCAAAAATGGGTTTGGCGGTGAATGAGGGCAAAACAAAGTGTATGCTGTCATCAAGAAAGGACACACAACATCGACGACTCGGTCAGAACGTCACCATAGGCAGCTACAACTTCGAGGTAGTAAAGGACTTCGTCTACCTTAGCTCCCAAGTAAATAGTGCGAACTACATCAGTACCGAGATTAAACGCAGAATAACTCTTGCCAATCGCTGTTTCTTTGGGCTCAAGAGGCAATTGTGTAGTAGAGCCCTCTCTCGAATGACTAAGCTCACATTATATAAGACCTTGATCATCGCTGTCCTGCTGTATGGCGCGGAAGCCTGGACTGTCTTAAGAGCGGATGAAGACGCACTTGGTCTCTTCGAGAGAAAAGTTCTGCGTTCAACCGTTGGTCCTGTTTGCGTTGAAGGGTCCTGGAGAAGAAAATTCAACCACGAATTGTACGGGCTGTATAGCGACAACGCCTAAGATGGCTAGGCCATGTAGAGCGCATGGACAACACTGCTCCAGCCCGAAGAGTCTTCGACTCCGAACCAGTGGGACAACGCAATAGAGGACGACCACGAACCCGATGGCGCCCTCAATTGGAGAAGGACCTCAACCAACTTGGAGTGCGAAATTGGAGGCAGCTGGCTAAAGAACGTGCCAGTGGAGAGAGGATTGTTGACCGAGGCCCAGGTTCACCCCGGACTGTAGCGCCACAAGAAGAAGAAGAAGAAGATCAGACCGCTATCTCTCTGAAGATGTACCATCTCTGATTTAACCTTTGGTGTGCTGAGAGCCTTAATGTCTGTCCGGCTGTTTATCGGATTCGTGGACACTAAGTGGCAGCCTCCTGAATAACTTGAGCTTTTGCATATAAAACAACGGGCAGACATTTGCCCAGTCTCTCTGCCTAAGATCAGCCCTTAATACACAAATTCTAAGTCTAAAAAGGGTGCGATGTAATATGTGTGGGTCCTAAGCCGAGTCTTCTGCTTCAAGGGTTGCATTCGCTCAACATAATCGCTGCTTTGGTAGCTGTCAGCGTCTCGTAAGCGCCTATGGAACAGCTGTATCATTGTCTCCATGGCGGCTAAAGGTGTGAAACGAAGTGCTAGAGCCATGCAAACACACACAGGTTCTGCCTGTATAGATCTTCTGTATCTCTTAATGCTGGCACCAAACAAAGTCAGCCGCAAGTAAGTGCAAAGGATTCATTGCCTTATCTAGTGTCATATGTTCACATCCATTGTGTCTGAACACACCGCATAGCGTCATCTACAAGAGCTGCAGAAACGAGGGAGATACTGAATCTGATCAATATCTGAGAGTGCCCAGTTAACGAAAAACGAGAAGACACTGCCTAGGCTGGTCTGCCTAGGCTGCTTGCTATGAAAAAGCACAAGCGAAACACAAATCAATTTTTTAATACAAGCAGTCTTCTTCATAAGTAACGCAATAGACAAACTTCGATGCAATAAGTAACTAAAAAAATAGTACCAGAAATTCAACTCAAATTCAAAAAAAGGGAATATTTAAAGAGTTTTTTTTTTCAATATAACACGGAATTATTTGTAAGAAATGTAATCTTTCTGAATTCAGTGGTACTGTCGATTTTTTTCTACGACGCATCACAGTACGTATGTAAATTGAGGTAAGACGACGGTTACCACTTCCATCTGAAAAAAAAGGGAATAAGACTTTTATCCCATGTGCAATGTGCTTGTTCTACGCCACCCCGTATTCACACGGGTATACATAAACTCCACTTGGAGTCGCTGTACATGGATCACAGTGATCTTTGCAATAAAAAAGGTCTCCCGATAGTGAAGCACCTTCTGCATCACACACTGTACCCACTCACAGTTGCTTTGATTGCTGAGACAGAAGCTCTGACCATCACTCGGCATCAATCGGCAGCCGTTCTCCTCGCTGCCGGTGCCGTTGCCTGACCACGTCCAACACAAGTCAAGAAATGCGATAGCCCACGCCGTGCAATCTTTCCGAGCTAATGTCTGCTTAAATGGTAGCTAATATGCTTTTGCATCCACACCAGAGGTCGAAGCTAATCACCGAGCCGGCTGTCTTCGTTCGCCTCATGGATCATGTGCCGTGGCCGCGGCAGCCGCCGCTGCTGCAACTTATATCGAATTACATCACCAGATCCACCAGATCAATATCACCTTTCAACTCGCCAATTACCATCCGACGAATCGAAATCGAAAGTCCTCGGGCACTCGGCTAGGCGCATTACCTCACAATTTCAGCTTCCGCCGCCCACTGCCCGCTACGCCGAGCGCCACACCACGCGGCCACCTCCCTCGCGGCGGAATCGATATTTGTTGAGCAAATAATTTATTTCGCTGCATCAGGTGCAAAAGTCAATAAGCGTTGCAGCGGCGAAATTTGAAATATAATTCCCGCCGAAAATGGAAACGGTGCTGGTGGTGGGGGATGTGTGCGAGCCAGCCATTCCCAGCATTAGCCGCGAGCGTGTGCACACAACTGTCACCCAGTTGGCGCGACACAGGAGGTCAGCCGAGCAAAAGTGAACTTTGCGACGGCGGCGCGGCGCTTTTCGTGAATAATCTCGAATGCGCGCCTTCACTTTTGCGTGCACCCAGCGGCGCGGTGGGGTCGGCGAGTCTGTGAGTTGGTGGGTCGGTGGGTCTGTGGGTCCTCCCCCCCTGTCACCGGTGCATTCGCAAATGTTATGAGGAACGTGGAACGGAACATGCCCATCAGGAGCAGCCGAGTGCATTTTGAGACAATTCTCCACAAAGGCATGCCGTCGCCCGGGTCTTCTCACGACCGACTAAATTTAAATACCGTTTAAGTCTCGTTCTCGGCCTGATGTATCTGTATCTCGGTTCCTAGTCGCGGATACATTCCGTTTGTGATTTAATAATCGATTCGCGGCGGTAGCACGCCGGTGTAAGGTTCTGCGCCAGTGACAACAATGCAATCTGCGATCGCAGTGATCGCGGCGAGCGAGTGCGAATTTTCGCGGTGCACTCGTTGGTGCACCGAGAGCCAGCGGTTGCCAATAAGTCCGGGCGACATTTCACGATTGCCGCGGAGCGGAATTCGTTGACACCTACGCAACGAGGCGGAAGGTGGTGTGCGGCGTGCGACGTGCGATATCGCCGCTCGTTTGCGATTCTGCGAGCGAGCATATTAGGATGATGGAAGGTGGCTGATATGGCGAGCACAGGCTGGCTTTCGTCATTCCGGTGTGTGAATATCAGGGTGAAGGAGCACGGTCGTGGCGGCTGGGTTGGAGAGTCATGAGCAGAAACGGAGTTGATTGGGCAATTAGGGAGCAACGATTTGGTGGCGATTTCCTAGGTGTCGCTGGTGGTGTTGCCGTGTCAAGGACTAACAAGCGGCGTGGGCTTGGCTGCGTGGTGAAAGCCGACGGGTCATGGGCGGAGCAGGTCTGCCGGGAACCCGCGCACAATTTGAGGTGATCTCTGGCGCTGTCATGCGTGCATTACTGCTCCCCGGGGTCATGGGCGGAGCTGGTCGAGAATCATTTGGACATGGTTGGAGGTGATTTCTGGCGCTCCTGAAACTGGCGCTGTCATGCGTGCATTTCTGCTCCCTCGGCACTTAATAATCATAACCCACCCCACTGCTGGTGCCACAAACACGTTCCGCAGATTCCCAAGACGTCACGATCAACGCGAGGAATCTCAGCCATCCGCACTCGATCGATTTCGGATTGAGCGTCGCTTCGGTCAACAGTTCCCTCTCCGCCGCCGATTGCACAACTCGCCGAGAGTTCAAGTGTGACATCGATTCGCCGAAAAGAGCTGGCTGCCCCCGCCGCGCCGATCGCACAGATCGACAATCAAAGTTCATGCCAATGACTTGTGGCATCGCAGGGGCGCCTGCTGCAGCGCACACACCGCATACGACAAATGTTGCATACGAGAGATAACCCATCGGTCTGGGCCATCGCCAGTATGCATCTGGATGTGTATGAACGAACTCTCCACGTCGCTGCGAGTGACAAAATTTATGCATTTCCATGCGGCCACGTTGTGGATGGATGTGCAGCCAGCAGCGGTACCCTCGTACGCCTTCCAGCCAGCAGCCTGCAGCCTGTAGCATCTAATTGATAGCGAACTACTGGCGGTTCTGTTCGACAGCGACGACGCGACGTGGCGCGGTGGATGGCGTGGCACGCAACGCGCGGTTATAGTGCAACATCGTGGTCTGGCATGGAAAATCGTGAACGAGTCGATTATCGGAAATTAAGTAATGCCTAGTGATCATGTCGATGTTGGCGAGATTAATTTGGAGATTTATTTCAATTCTTTCCCCTTGTTGTTGGCGCTGGTGTGTGGTGTGTCAGTGGGGATTCGTTGAATTTGCCGAATGTGGGCGAATTTCTATTTAATTTCGGCGATGAGTTGATGAGCGAGGGAAATCGATACCGACTCGAGAGTGATCGATAGTTGGCGGATTATTCGATCGGATTGGATTGGATCGCTCGCATGATGGATTGGATGGCAGAGAAAAGTGCCCCGGGGGATGAGTGAGTGGTTGTAGGTTAATTTGGCAAAGGCCGATTGAGGGCGTTTAGAAGTGACTGAGTGGCGGAGGCCCGTTTAGACGGAATTCTGTGAAGAGAGAGGCCGTGGAGAATGCGAGTGGTTCTCGGTTGGATAGTAACGAACGTTGGCATTTGAACATGGAATGAATAGTGAGTGGTCAAGGCGAGAGTACCTAGTGGTGTGTGGACGGGATTCTGATTTGAAAATGGGCACAAACTGTCATTCCGGCCTTCTAACTGATGGAGGAAGTTCTGTCCCGGATAGATATCGTCGTCTGTTCTGACTGATAGGCTAGGATCAAATCTCTGAGTTCAGTCAGGTGTTCTGTGACACTCTGACATTCTAGAGAATTGTGAAGCGGACGAGTTCACTAAAAGGGGCACTAGCTCCGTACATTTGGATGAAGCTTGAAACGCTTACTCACACACATCGTAGATGGAGATGGTATACGATACTGGGTGCCTACAATAAGAAGACATATATAACTCGACTAGGCCATGTAGAGTCTTCGACTCCGAATCAGTGGGACAACCCACTTGGGGACGACCTCGAAGTCGATGGCGCACTCAAGTGGAGAAGGACCTCAACCAACTTGGAGTGCGAAATTGGAGGCAGCTGGCTAAGGATCGTGCCAGCTGGAGACGATTGTTGGCCCAGGTTTACCCCAGACTGTAGCGCCACAAGAAGAAGAAGAAGATGTAACCTCAGAACGGTCATAATTGGCCGCTGCGCCATTAGAGCACATGCCTTCAGTTTAAGGCCTTATAGCGACTTCTGCAGAGACCAAGAGGAAAAGAAACCACTTCACATCTTCTGCAGTGCTCGCTCCTCCCGTAAAAGTTACACAGACGCAAGCTATTTCAACAACCTAACGTAATTAAGTAGAGTATCTGCCATCTCTGATATGTGCATCAATCATGTGTGCATGGTAAGTGCACATGCTAACAACCAGCAGTCAGTCAATTTAACGTAACTTTAATTCCCTTCGCATGTGATCAAATGTAGAGCAGTCTTAAAGAATAGGCCAGACGCCATGATTCCCATACCACGAGTCAAGAGCATTGCGAAGGCAACTAAAATACAGATAATCTTGTGGAAATAGTTGGAAACAACTCTGGAAGGAAGAACCCAACAGCAGATGACATCGCCATCGTCCCCTATTCGCAAGGTTGCTACACGATATACAACTTCTCTGACCACTAACGGTCGGTGTGGATACCAGTAAAGGAGCTGATGTTCCACTAGTGCGACAAGACATTTTCAGAGGCAAAGGGCGTGCTCTCAAAAAGCAAACCTTAATAGCTCTTGATGCACTTCCAAATCTAGACAGCTGCGACGTACATTTTTGAACACACTACAGGGTTGACTGTGGGCCTTATCTGGACTTTTCTTGGCCTGTAGTTGAATATTCGCCGATAACTCGAAGACTTAGGAAAAGTCTGATGCTGGGTGCTTCAAGAACGACAATATCAGACTACATGTTCCGTTCCGTACATTCTCGTCCTATTTCCAAGCTCAAACCTACTCTAAATGACCACGAACTACATTGTGAAGAACATGTGTGGAGGGTGTGGAAGGTGGTGATTGTTTGTGTTTGTAGCGACAGCCAAGCTTTGCTATCATCACTTCCATGAGTTCAAAAGCAAGTCTTCCTAAAGCTGATCGGCAGTCTAAACTATGTGATCACGGTAAGAGCTTGGCAGACAAGGATCAGCGGAGGTACTCATAGAACCCGAATCCACGTTGTAAGTACCCCTTTACACGGTTATTGCTTCCATCGATCATTTGACTTCTGGAGAGCGCAACCGATACTGGCATAACTTTACACGACATAAAGACTGCACACGACGTACCGGCATATGATCGGGCCATCTTAGCCAAATACCTAAGTGTGCTTGGGCTGATCGACGAATTCCTCAATTCCACTGCCAAGTGCCGCTTTCAATCGGATCTTACTTACTAACTTCTCAGGTCTTCGACCCATGAAGGGTAGGAGCCGAGATATTTCAACGTCCCATGAAGGGTCGGAGATTAAGCAATTGCTGACTTCCATTGGTGACGGGCTATGGAACGCAGATTCCAGTAATCAAGATCAAGCTGTCTTAAGTCAGCGATGATTGGGTCTCTATACAGCCCGTGCGGTATTCCTCTCCTTCTTCTCGAACCAGGATTGTCGGATTCGAAGCCCCCTTTGGTTCCGGACTACATCCACATCCTTGTACAGTTCGCAGAGTTCGCGGTTATGTCTTCTCCTCTATTCACCTTCCTTTCACGTACCAGATATTTGCTGCTGATGTGATGAGAGTAGAGATCTAGCATCCTCATCAAAGAAGTACCCGCTGGTATTCCTCCGTAAGATCAAGAAATTCAATTCATGTAGGTTGCTGCTTCGTAGTGCAATGGACCAGTTTTTGAGTCTGAGTGCTCCTGCGTAGCGTTTTAAACACCGCCGACAAAAAAAAATGGCTCTATGCCAGTACCAAAACAGTACTAAAACCCAACGTGCCCTGGCCTTGAAGAAACAAGAGGAAGACGATTGGGCAGCTATTACTGTAATTCGTCTAAGATCAATGTATTGGCGGTATCCAACAATATCTAAAAGCCACTGAGTGACTATGAAATTATCAAAACAAATGTGACCAGGAATGCGGTAAGGTCATCGGGAGAACAAGTTTTGCAAAGCCAGAATGTGAACACAGTGCTTTAACTGGACGTTAGCTTAAACAGAATAAGCTAGCAATCACCACATCGACTTATGGTAATACCAAAAAGAATCAAGGCGATCTTGTAGTTCTTCTTTTTTTCTTGAATCTTCTTGTTGACTCTGTTTATTCATCTTCCCAAAAGTTGACAAGAGCAATCAATGCCAAGAAATCACTGTTTGGTTTGGATTTTGAAATGGCGATCTCCCTCAGTAGCCTTACAGGTCGACCGTCGTTCTTTGGATGATATGGACATCAATGACTTGTTATTTCAACAGGATGGTTGAGCTACATCCTACACAGTTCACGCCACATTGTAAATACACGTTTTATCATGATGATGCAACTATCACCCACTCTCTGGTCTTGTCTTTTCCAAGGGGCCTCCAGAACTTGGTCATCTCACGTGGAGGTGAAGTGTAGGTCGCAGGATTATTGAAATAAGTCATATAACACAGCGGCTCTCAAGGCCAATACAACTAGCATCATGAATAAAGCCTTATTTATGCGACAGTGTCAATTTCGGATGGGTGACACTTAGATGAGCCACGGCAGACATTTGAACGATACTATATTCCATACGGTGTCGATAACATCTCACCCACATTTTATATAATTTCAATTTAAAGTCAATAAGTTCAGTTAGAAGACGAAGAGTTTATTTCATTCTGGAATAACGATATACTGTGATCCTGCGATTCGAGGGTCTTCAATATCCTATCAATATCAAAATCCAGGCTCCTTTGTAAAAAAAATAACCGCTGTAATACGACAGGAGCGGACAATCATTTGGTCACAACGGACACGTTTGGTCCGGATGGTTACAGTCGCCTACAGTTGCTATTTCTTTAATCTAGATGGCGTTACTTGGTGTATGGGGGTTCTAATCACAATCGGAATTCACTTAGATCAATATTTTGCATTCATTGCAAGGCAACTATGAAAATACAAACTCAGAATATCCTTCCTCGATAATGCAAAATTCTGTCGCTCAACCCCCGTCGCAACTTGCAAGCTGCAACCGCCAGTGGCAGTCAAATCAGTGACAGTCAGTGAACTCAAGCAAAAAAAACCCTTCTCCATTCAACTTCCGTTGTTGCAATTTCAATAAATCTTAGTCAATGACTCTGAGCCTATCCTGTGCGCTGTGCGATGACTGTACGCCGAGGCCGACCGAAAGAACCGAACGACAAGAGACCGACCGGCCAGAGACCGCAACAAAGCGAAACTCGTCAAAATACCTCGGCGCTTCTTCCTTGTTCTAATGTCAGCCTAACACACATACGAGCGAATAACGCGCTGCCATCCGTGCCCGTCCGTGCACTATCAAAATAATCACCAAGTGACTCTACTGACTGACTGACTGCAAGAGGAGCACATACAGTGTCAGGGCAGCCAACAGCTCAGCAATCAGCGACCGCTCAGTGCTCACAATCCTCTGGTCATTCGCGCCAAACGCGACATTCAGTGTTCCTGGTGCGCTGGTGCGCTGGTACGCTGGTGCTGCTTGTATTTTTGTTCTTTTTGATGTGGTAACCAGGTCACGTCCACGTCGTGGTCGTCACCGAAAGCGACGCGCTACCCGGGAATGCGTTCCTCTCCAGCGCTGCGCACGTCCGCGTTATTTATGAAATTAAATTATTTTTTATTGCTTATGTGGTTTGTAATGTAAATTATTGTTTAGAATGAAATTCTTCTTCTTCGCTGCCTCGGCTGCTTCGGTTGCTTTTCCACTTGTCGCTTCGTGTTCGACTCCGCAGAGGGGTGGGCAGGGGGGGGGGGGGCGCTGCGAGCCCGATATGAGGCGATTAGAAAGCATGAAATGAGGAAATCAACTCACAGTGCATATTAAGCGACACTGGATTTGGCATACATATCCCTTGAGTTATTGTGCACGGGGTTTGGTTTTGCATTTGGCCAAAAGGCCGGCAAGATGGACGACCGGGACGGTGTCATAAAGATGGTGTCGGACTGTGAGAACATCGGTTTCGATTTCGAATGAAGTGCACACATCTGGGAGAGAATGAACTCGTTCGTTACGTAAGCCGGTTGCGGGCTGATTTATGGAACACGGTGGCGGTGCTTTGTCGCACGAGAGGTCGCGAGCTTAGATTTTCCTCTGGTCGCAGGGATGCGGCAGATTGGGGATCGCATGCCTAACCGCTTGACCTTGACTGCGAGTGAGGGGTCGAAGTCGAAGTCGAAGTTGACTAGCACGGACCAGAGTTTTACGAGCTTGACGGTAAGGAATTCCAAAAAAAAGCTGCACCGCGCCGAGCTGCTTGGCATTCTGGGCAAGTGCGTCTTTTTGGATTTTAACGAGACACTGTGTGAAGAAGTGCGCTTGAGGTGGCACTGAGAACGGCTAATGGCCAGTGACGTCGGTGGAATGATGATGACATCCAGTGTGCTGGAGAATACGACTCCTTGTTGCGTTGGACGAGACGAGTGTGGACTTTCATTCATGTCTCGTTCAGATCTTGAACTGGAGGTCTTAGGTTCACTTGAGAACATCAGTAATTGAGACACCGATCATTCTGATCCTTTTTGGTTTGAGAAGCTAAAACTGACTATCCTGGGACAAGTTTGGGCGTAGAAATGAATCGAAGTGTGGGCTAGGCTAACCACCAGTTGTTTTTATAGGTTATCAGCAAGAGAGTAGATATGTGCTCAGGAAAGTGATGAATATTCGCTATCGTTCCGGTTACATGAGGCTTTGTGGATTGTCCTCTGTTCTTATGCAATTGCGCTTGTGGTGGCGCAACAGAGGAGAGGGCCAGGGTCTAGTTCAGCAACAGTACTATTGTTCTCTCACGAGCGGACGGGGCCTACAGTTCTATGCCGACTCCGAACGGCCAAGTTTGAGAAGCTTTTTCTAGACAGAAGTACCCTTTGAGAATTGTCAGTGACTCGAAAGAGGTGGGGCCGTTTTGTGTCGTTCGGAGCAGGGATCGAACCTACAACGTCGAGGTTGGGGATCTACGCACATACCCACAACGCCACGGGCCACCACCGGTTGTTGAGTGACGGTTCTATAAAAACTCATCTTGTCTTTGGACGTCGTTTGCATCTCCCAGATATGTGCACTTCATTCAATGGGTGTCACAATAAGCACATGCACACGGCTGTGGATTGAACAAACTTTGTGGGAAAGAAACTCTCTCTAGGACTCTAGGACAGCAGAAGCCTGAGAAGAAACAAGGCTTGTCCTGTCCTCAGTATAGGACTCCCTTTGAGCAGCAAGGGACCTGAATCTTCTTCTTCTTCTTCTTGTGGCGCTACAGTCCGGGGTGAACCTGGGCCTCGGCCAATCCTCTCCAGCTGGCACGATCCACGATCCCAGCTACCTCCAATTTCGCACTCCAAGGTTGAGGTCCTTTTCCACTTGAGTGCTCCATCGGGTTCGTAGTCGTCCTCTATTGCGTTGTCCCACTGGGGCTGGAGCAGTGTTGTCCATGTGCTCAACATGGCCTAGCCATTTTAGGCGTGGTTCAGTTCCCAACGCCTAAGGGAACTGAATCATGTGCCAATAAAATGATATGTCAGTGGTTAGATACGACTGAACAGGTTTCACTTGGCTTCTTGATCCAAGACTCGACACATCGACACATCGACACATCATTAAGCATCACAGCGCCACCTGCACTCATGATAGGAAAAGATGCTTGGACAGACATACCAACACGCCAACTTATTGTGCCCGACGGAGTCACTGATTCTGCTTAGTGAGCATAAATCGAGAACAATCAACACGTTTTGTTGTTGGTCATATAAAAGCGAAATCAAATATCACCTCGAACCACCCAGAGTAAAAAAAGAAACTAATCACCACGAAACCACGAAAGCATTTCTTACTGTTAAGTGTCTTGTACCAATATATATTTTAGTTGTTCGCCTCATAGATTGTGCAAATGAGGGGTCTGCATTGTGACTAATCAGGTAACTACTTACTTATCAGGCGGACTACCTCTGGAGGGTCCGAGCCTTAGCAATTGCTGCCTTCCAGCGGTGGCGGGTTTTGGAACGTTGCTTCCAGTCATGAAGTCAACCATGACATCTTCTCCTTCTCCAACCAGGATGCTCGGTTCGCTTCGAAGACCTTCCTTGCCGCAGCGTCCATGGGCACGATGTGGACGAGCCAGTATAGTCGACGGATTTTTGCCTTCCGGACTACATCTACATCCTGGTTCAGCTCGTAGAGTTCGTGGCTGTATCTTCTCCACCATTCACCTTCCTCCCAGTCGGGACCAAATATCCGACGTAGAATCTTTCTTTCAAAAGCACCAAGAAACAGCTCTGCAGTCTTACTTAGTGTCTAGCTTTCGGCTCCATAAAAAGCAGGAGTGGTAGGATGAGAGTTTTGAAGAGCATGATTTTGGTCCCTCGAGTCAAGACCTTCTAGCCTAGTTCGGGTAATTACTGACCATTTAAATCTTTTTTTGATGCAGGGCAACAGTCAGATTCCGAATGAAGTGCTTACGTTACATCCTAGGGATAGACCCTGGTAACTACCTGTATAGACCCTTATCCTTTAGGCTAAGGTCACACGTGACTGGTTTCACGTAGCAGAGGTCTAGACCAGGCAAACTATGTCAGCACCATACGTTACCGAAATTCTTAAAGCTAACAAAACCGACACTAGGACTCGGATAAGGAATGATATTCTGGCTGACTCTAGACTATAGGTAATGAGACATTCACTTTCATTTAAATGCTGACCAAGACTAATGTAAAATAGGGTGAGTTAAAATGTAAGTCATTTCTCCAAGCATATCTAGGGATTAGCACGTGTCATGTCGGCTTAGTGTCGCCATAGGACAGCAGAAGTCGTCTGAAATTCTTCATAAGCCACTTATTTAGTCAATAGTAGTGCGGGTTCGAACCAGCAAAGTCTATCATAGGCCATTGAGATCTCGGCGGCAGATCTTAGAAAAACCCTTAAGTTCTAGATATATACTTTCCATTCACAGCCTATGAAAGGGTTTATAGTGACGAACATATTATGCAAAGCTCGGCCGTCTTTTTACGATGATGGTTGAAAACGACCGTTGCTCCGCCATGGTCGGCATGGATCTTGTCGAGAATGGTGATGTCAAACAAGGACTTAGACAAGCGATGCACTGTCATATTAGGTTAGGTTGTAGTGGCTGACTACTGAGGGCAGTCACACCTAGGCCAGAGTAGGCCCATTGACGGATTGACTTCTCGTAACATCAGAACCAGTTGGTGCGTGTAGTGAAGTTCTTGTTGAGTCTAAGTAGACAGAACGAAAGTTTTAATCGAAGTGATGGCCAGATTTCTTTTGTCTTAAGGCAGGTGGTGCCTTCTCTTTTATTGTGTGAATCTTTAAAAGATGATAGGCTGTAGCGATCGGCATGGAAGATGGTACCTCTGCTGTACCACATCTGGCGAGTTCATCGGCTTTGCAGTTTCCTGGTATGTCACAGTGTCCCGGCACTGCTAAAATGTTCAGCCATCTGGTGAAGAGACAGCTTGCAAGACGCACCCACACCTTCGTTTGTCTTGGACCCATCTATGAAAATACCCAGAGGATCTTCCAACGTTTGCCTGTCAGACATCCAGTCCGATCTGGTGGGAATGCTGATCGAGAATTTCTTCTCGAAGATAGCCTGGGTATTAGGCACTCAGTGTCGCTAGGAAGGAAGTTGAATTCCTTGAGAATGGTTGAGTGGCCGATGTTGAGTTGGGACCACAGTCGGAGTCATGTTACTTTTAAAACATAGTTCTACAGAAGATCGTGTGTAACTCGGACGCCAACACTTCCACGAGTCTTTGCTACTGTTCGCATAAGCCGATAACATTGATATAAAGAAGAACTGGACAGACAGCAGGCTGTCTGTGCTGCTTTATAGAAGTGGCTAACATGGGTCTTGCGATGAAGTACATGCTGCAGAGGTAATAATTAACGTGATCTCCTGCCGGTAGGTTTATGTCAGGAAGGCATTTAAGCTTTGGACCATTTTACGATGCTGGACCAGACGCCTTCAGCTGAAATTTCAGGTTCCAAATTTAGAAATAAGTTTATGGACCTATTTCTCCACCTTGACAGGGTGTCAAGGCCCATCTAACACCTCTGCTACTCCTTGAGTAGTGCGAAAATTGCGTGGAGGTTCCTAGTCAAGACCGTGGTAGTTAGGAGAAATTCTGATTGATGTCCAGCTCCGCCGCGGATAGTGAAGGTTTGCTAAAGAAAATTACTATTATCTTCCATAGCTTAGCAGGATTTTGTCACAAGTCACTTGAATCTACCGTGCACTCTCCCTTAGAAGAATTTCTCTCTGTTTCCCATATTTTGACATTCCTCTTAATTTTTCATACAAAAAACATTTTCGAAGTCGAACTCCCTCTAGCTCCAGCTCGATCCAATTTTGATATCCCGTGAAAAGTAGGCTTAGGGTGACCCCAATCTATTTATGACAGTCGATTGCTCATTTGGCCATAGCCATGTGAAATTACTCATCGACTCACATTTCAAGATCTCTCTGCTACTGAATCCGTCCATTCTCTGAAACTGAGTCTAACTTCTTCTTCAGCCAATGATGGGAATTCTAATCTGATCCGCCTTAAGCAAAACATTTCACTTTAAGCGCATCAAGTGGAACGACAAATAAAATCAGTTCACATGGGAAGAGCATGGCCACTTTTCTTTTTATGTGGATTAGAGTTGGTTTAGGAGGGCATCTGGAATTTTATTGATATTAAATATTTTCCCATCGGGCCGCAGCTTGTGGTTAAATTATCCCCATTTCTTGATTGGACTAAGCGCCAATAAACATTGTTTTATGGGTTTTTCTGAGCTATACCGGTGGGAGATTGAGCTTCAGGTGAGACTTGAAATCACTAAAGAATGAGAAACCAATTGGAATTGATTTCGTAAATTGTGCCAAGACATGCCCACTAGATGTGGTTAGTATGTGGTTAGTACCCTCTTTTAGAATGCCCTGATACCACCTTCATTGCATACATCAATGACATTGCTGGAATAGCCTGTGGTAAATTTCTCCCAACACTAAGCGAGTTAATTGAATACACATTTAATACGCTCCTCAAGTCGGCTAAGTCTTGCGGTCTTGGGATCAACTCTCAAAAAACGGAGCTGGTTCCTTTTAGCAACAAAAAAGACATTCCATCTTTGGCCCATCCAACTATTGAGGGCATTACCCTCACTTGTAAGTATAGCGGGAGGTACCTTAGACTAATTCTAGACGGGAAACTAAGCTGGAAGCTTAACATAGCCTAAACGCGGTCTGTATCCTATATCTATGCTACAAGAAAAAGGGTTCAAGCCACAGAAGAATACTCTGGAAGTACACAGCTATTGGAAGGCCTATTCCAACATACGGCAGTTAAGTCAGATAGCAAGCCTGCCTAAGAGCCTCCAACCTGAAGCTGCTGACAAGAAGTCAGCGACTTGCGTGCCTAGGTGTGACCGCAGCAATCCCATCCGCTCCTACAGCGGTCCTAGAGGTCCTTCTGGATCTTCTTCCCCTTGACCTCTGTATGCAGAAGTCTGCTGCAAAAAATGCTATTAGGATAAGCCAATCTAAAAGCTGGCACGCAAGTCCAAACAAAACATGTAAGTGGCTACTCAGTTCCCTCTATTGACTTCGATCCGTCCTTCCGGTGTTATCTTCCTACAAGAGAGGAGTGGAACACAGGAGAACCCATCAAAACTCGAACTCCTTCAATGTTCTTGGGTTGCAGCATTTGATCACTCTATGCTGGGTCCCAAGCCAAAAAAGCTACCGGCAATGAGGTAGAAGATGAACTTGCTAGGAAAGGGGCCGAATTCGATCCATCCCAAAGTAACCCCATACTACCATCCACCCCTTGCTAATGTCAAGAGTAAAGTGGTTAAAACAGTCATGGAACTAGCTAATGCAAAGTGGGACTCTCTTCGCACATGACCACTCGAACACTATGTCCTAGATATAGTAGTGCCATACTTCTCCAATGTAGCAACAAGCTGCTGCTGATGGTAGTCGGAGCATTAACTGGCCATAATCGTCTGAGAGACCACGAACAGAAAATTGGACCTACTCACCATATACTGTGGCAACGAAAAGGAGATTGATGATACTTCCCACTACCTCATTGCTCCTGTCTCTGCATTTCGAGACAGAGGACACTGGGAGACTTCTTCTTCCAGAACCTCCAAAACATAGTATTTTGCATGTTTGTCAAGACCACCGTATGGCTGGAAGGGACAGCACAACATCTAAAATTAGAAGCTCCCACGACTATGACTACGAGTAGAACAGAAGGTTTTCAACCACTTCACAATCATCGCAATGGGTCCAATAGGACCTAAGTGCGACGTTGCCCCACCGCGTCTATCCACGTACTAAATCTAATCCATCTTCATTATTCAGATGATGGTAAACTGCTGTTCTTCAACCCACAGTTAAACGAGGAAAGGATTCAACGAACTTCTTATATCAGCAATGTCAGCAATGTCAAGTGGGGTCTCTTTTCGGATTAACAAGTGGGGCACAATTCGGGCCAATATTAAATTTGTTCATCGAAATTGCTGTCGCATATTCCACGGAACAAGAGCTAGAAACAATGGAATCATAGTGCCTCTCTGATTGACTTGAAGGAGGACTATTTAACAAGCGACGACGCTTTTCTTCCTCCTTCTGATGGTGCTACAGTCTGCCGTGGGTCTAGGCATCTCGAACTTTAGCCAGCAATTTTCAATTGCAATTTTCTTTTCCACGCCAAGTTAGCTGATGTCCTTCTACACTTTGGTACGTCATTGTCTCGTGGGTGTCCGGAGTTGAACCACAGAATGAGTCAAAGACTCTTCGACTGACACTCGGCTACTCTAAGACTCAAGTTCTTTCGACCCAATCCATGGCGAACGTCACAAGCTTTTGACACTCACATCAAAGTGAAAATTATCATTCACCAAATGGTGTTAGACGACCACCGAATTAATGTGAGGGAGATATGAGATGTTGTGAATCAAAATTGGTGTTTTTTTAATTCGCCGCGTTTGCTAACGTTAGACCAAAGACGTGAGCCCAGCGCTCTGTTGGCGCGGCTTACGCGCAATAAATCCGAATTTCAGCTCCGATTAATTAGTGTACAGGAGGTCATGCAGACAAATAAAAAAAAAATGTGTGTATCTTGTACGCAAGTCGGAAACTTTTCAGACAACCCCCGTCCATAAAATTGACCACGAACAAACTAAGAATCTTAACAAAGCGCAACACACTTAGGAAGCACTTAAGGATTCGTTTGGTACCAAAAGACGCTCCGTGCACATTCTGTAGAGAATCACATGCATTTCCAGAAGACCGTCATCTCGCATGCTCACATTCCTGGCGGAAACGAATTTAGCCACGGCAGGTCATGGATGACTGCATCCTGTGAACCTTAAGCTTTCTACTGAAGTATGCTACCAGAATGGATGTTACTTCTATTCCCGAGATTGCTTTAATGGCCGCATGACTTCCAATTCAAATGGCAATAGTAGCTGGCGTAAAATTGACCGTTTCTTTGACAGTCAGGAGCTCAAGGACGACCATATATTCGTTATACGCGTTTGAAGGATTAACTTAAAAAGTATTAAAATCGAGGCGGAACACAAAAGGCACTCTCTGCCAAAGTATGTCACACCCACATTTGGGAAGCCAAGCTCCCGGCAGGCAATATAACATCCTATATGCCTATCCATGTGTTTCTCGTCCACCCTCTAGATGCTCCTCATAGCCTTGTCATTCTGTAAATCGTGTCTACGACAAAAGAGGCTGTTTACTCGTCGAAGTTCCCTTGACACTATTGTTCGCTGTAATCTACGCGTCTCACCCCCAAGAACGAATACGCTGCTCTGCTCACGTCGATGGACTTTCATTGAAGTTTAAGAGAGCTTCTGTTGAAGCGCTGTCAGCATGATAAGCAAATATGTCGAGACAAATCGTAAATCATTACGCAGTTCGTTATCACAATGCAAAGAATAGAAAGGACTTGCCTAGAACTCCACCTAGCCCCTGGCACCGTCTCAACTCACAGAGAAACCGAAAGTTGTAATCAACTTCCAGCCTTGGCCCAATTCTAAGCTCGCATCAACAATCCATCCATCGATTGACTCATGTGCATATCCAATCATGACAAGACCCTGAAAGGAGCCCACTCCCCCGCCAGCTCCCCTAGCATTCCCGATTCGCGTGCTAATTTGCGGGACTCATGCCAAGCGTGCCGCTGCCTTCGTCGTCGTGGTCGTCGTCGCCACCGTCATCATCGTCGAAACCAGTTAACTCGCCGTGAAGGTTAAAGCATTTAACCAGGCACCAGCCAGAGCCGACCCAATCCGTTACGGATCACACAAGGGGGACACTTGCAGGAGGAGGTCCGCAAAATCACAACAGAAACAAAAAAAATGAAACCTACTTCGACCCGAGATCAAGAGCATTGAAGCAGTCAACGAGAACTTGACTACGGTCTTGCTGTCGTGTTTTTTTTCCCTCCTTTTATTTACTTTTGGTTTCCTAAGGTTTTTCGTGTATCTGTGTCTTTCTATGGCACACGACAAGTCCACTCGAGATCGGAGGAACAAAAAGCAAAAAAAAAACAGAGAATTAACTCTTGTCCAACATACCAATGTCGCGCACACACCAACGATCGACTGGCAACAACCGGTGGAGACTCAAGCTCCGCTCAAGAGCACAGATGACTCATTGAACTCATTGTTCGGTCGCATTCCAGCGCTTCAATAAAATTCCCATTTCAAGTCCAAATAATTTTCTAGTTTATGACATCGGAGATACATTTTTTTTCTCATTTTGAGGGGATTTTTAAGCGACGAGCGCACACGATCTGATGGAGGATGGGTTATAAATCAAGACGTGTGAAGGGGCATAAAAGATATTTCACGGGTATTTGGATGACCTCCGGGGAGGGAGGAGCGGCGGGGCGCTGGCAGTTTTGTCGGAAGGTCGAATGGTTCTAGGATTCGCCTGACCGATGGAATGGTAGGTAATCCGTTGCCGTGCGTCTGAGACGAAAGATTCTGCCTGACGTCGGTGAGCTGAAAGCTGTTCGTCAAGGGAAAAGACCGCGCACTCTCGGAATTCCTTAATTGGATTCTGTCCGACTCTGCACATGCGGCTTTGAGAGAGATCTTTAAGAGATCGTGTAAAACTTCGCGTCATCGTGCAGGAGTCCACACATCTGTTAGCAAACGTTGATGGCATAAATGTAGCTAGCAGTCAATGAGGCGTTAAACAGAGTTCGGCAGTGAAGGAGATGTGGGATCGTCTAGGTTTCATCTTTGTCGCCGCTGCTCCGGCAAAGATCGCTGGATTTCAGGTTCCATTTCCAGATTCCGATCGGACAGTGTCCTGTGATCACTCCGACGAGCCTACAGATCGAGGTTCGATATTACAGCTGCATAGTTGGCTTATTTCGTCAAAGAAGACACATCTGAGAGTGTTTTCTCCGACGCAGCCTTTTACGATTAGGTCCAGGGGAATGTGTGAATCATGATTGCAATTAAAGCAAAATTCTTTTTTACATAAGGTAGAGCTACATTCCGGGGTGGATCTGGGCCTCTAACATAAGCGACTCTAGCTCGATCTTTAGCTAGCTGCATCCAGTTTCGCACGCACGCATAGTTGATTGATATACCTTTTCACTTGCCTGGCAACTGAGTCACGCTTTTCTTCAACTGTGTCGTCCCTATGAGTAGATTCGAAGACTTGTCGGGTAAAGCCATTGGTCTCTTTAATTTATTTTGCACGACCTCATCTCTTTCGAGTCACTGACAATGCTCAACGAGTAGTTCCTGTTTATAAGGAGCTTCTCAAACTTATCCGTTCGGAGCTAGTATGCAACGACCAAGTTGATGAACGGCTTTAGGCATACACAGTATGCCAGATAAGATCAAAAAGGCAATATTCAGAAGAGTGATGCTTCTATAGCCAGCTGGATAGGCTTGTTGGGTGAGGCCTAGGTTTACCCCGAACTGTAGCGCCACAAGAAGAAGAATATGCTTCCAGTGTTGGAGCAGTTCAGAGGGTCTCCTATTTTGTGAAACGCAGAATAGTTCCTACTAATAGCCATTGCTCATCTTCTTTACGGATGGCGGCGAAGGAGCTTATCATCAGATTAACCAACGGCAACATCCAGAGCTACCTGGTACACCCCCTTTTAGAGCTACTCTGACATATTCGGAGCTCAGATCTAAAAGGTTGCCTTCAAGACCATATCGGGATTTTGGAGTAGAGTTGGCGGCGGAGGAACCCTATCATATAGGGTCAACGGCGGCACTTACAACCTCAGCGAGGTTACCGATACTGGAGTCATCCGGACCCTTCGCCCAAGGGTAAAATAAATGGGCTTTGTCTGTAAAAGCGAACGCCTCATAATAATCCGCATCAAGGCTACATTCGGCAACATCAGCCTGATTTGCGCCCACGCCCCGACAGAGGACAAAGATGACTTCTATGATCTCCTAGAAAGAACATACAATCAATGCCCCAGCTTCGACACCAAGATCGTTCTAGAAGATTTCAACGCTAAACTGGGTAAGGAAGAAATCTTAGCTAAAGTCATCGGGAAACACAGCCTACAAGACACCACGTCCAGTAACGGACTAAGGCTGGTGGACTTTATCATGGGACATAACCTCTCTGTTGCTAGCACGCGGTTCCCACACCTCAACATCCATAAAGGGACATGGCGGTCCCCAGATCAATCAACCGTCAACCAGATTGATCACGTTGCGATCGACGTCAGACACTCCTCCAGCATTCTTGATGTCCGAACGTTCCGAGGAGCCAATGTTGACTCGGACCACTTCCTTGTTGTAGCCAAGGTAAGAGTCAGGATATCACGAGAACAACGGAGTCGAGAACGAACACCACGGTTTGACGTCGCAAAGCTACAATCGCAGGGGGCCTACAAGGCAACGCTGCATCGAACAACGAGGGCTGTTCGTGAGCTCTGCGAACAGAAGAGAAGGGAAGAGCACCGGCGGAATGACGTCCGAAAGTTTTATCAAAGGGTAAAACAATTATCCAATGGATATAAAACTCGGACAGAAGCCTGTCGGGATGAAAATGGACATCTGGTAGTAGAGTCGCAGTCGATACTGAGAATCTGGAAAGATCATTTCTGTAGACTGCTAAACGGCGATGACGACACAAATTCCGCTGTCAGGCAGAATGTTCCACTCAATCTGGACTATCCTCCAGACTTAGACGAGATCAAGGTAGCAATATCAAGACTGAAGTCTAACAAAGCTGCTGGAGCGGACGGTTCGCCCGCTGAAATATTTAAGGCAGCTGGAGATGATCTTGTTGGGCGCATGCACCAGCTCATCTGCAAGATATGGTCTGAGGAAAGCATGCCCGACGAGTGGAATCTCAGTATCGTTTGCCCGATCCACAAGAAAGGAGACGCCTTCAACTGCGCCAACTATCGAGGGATCAGTCTTCTTAACATCGCGTATAAGATATTCTCTGCCGTTTTGTGTACCCGCCTGAAGCCGTTCATTAATAATTTGATATGTCCATATCAGTGTGGCTTCAGGCCAGTAAAGTGCACAACAGACCAAATCTTCACACTACGGCAGATCCTGGAAAAGACCCAAGAAATGCAAATCGACACTCACCATCTGTTCGTCGATTTCAAGGCCGCATATAACAGCGTGCATAGAGACGAGCTATACAACGCCAGGTGTAGTTTTGACATTCCTGCCAAACTCAAAAGTTTGTGCAGGATGACGATTGAGAACTCTCGCAGCTCCATCAAGGTCGGTAACGAACTCACCGAGACCTTCAATGTCAAAAAAGGTTTTAGACAAGACGACGCGCTGTCATGTGATTTCTTCAACTTCGTCCTGGAGAAGATCGTGCGAAACTCACACGCCAACACTAGAGGCACGATGTTCCTTCCACAAGGTGGACCACGTACGTCCCGATTAGGTATTTACCGACATTCGTGAAGCACCGTGTATTCTCCATCGCATCCCGCACAAACGAACGAGCTTGGTAGGGGTGCAAAATTTGACTTTGCCCTGCAGAGTTCATCTCTATAGATGTTGTCGTACGCGTCTGCACCTCCGAGGCTTTTTCCAAAATTTAACGCAGTGTGAATATTTAATCCATTTTGGGCTTGGCTTAAAGCCACACTGGTATGGAATGACTAGGTTAGTCAACAAGCTGGTTTTCACACAGCACGGCAGATAAGGTCTTATATGCGATGTTCCAAAGACTTGTGCTTCTATAGTTGGGACAGTTCTCTTTTCTTATTTATTACTTCTTTTCGCTGATAAGTTAATTGATTAGTGAAAGTGGAAGAAAAAGAAAAAGTAGTCTTTGACGTTTTCGAAAGAAAAATGTCTGCGTGCAATCTTTGGTCCTGTTTGTCCAGGCATTTGGAAGAGAATATTCAAAGAAAAACTATACGGTATACACAACGATACAAGCCTAGCCAGGCCAATACAGATGCAACACCTGGGTGGGCTAGTAGAGAGCGTGGACGACACTGCTCCATCTGAATAGGCCCCACGCGCCCCAAAACCGATGACGCGCACAAGTGGAGAAGGAACTCAGCCATGTCATGAAGTCCAGGTCCATTGCGGACTGTAACTTATAAGAATAAACAATAAGCTTCTGAATAGTACTAAAGACAATGCCGCGATCAAATGTACAGTACTTCTTACAAAATGGTTAGGCTTTGGCGACAATTGAGGAGTAGAGCCCTCTCTTGAGGAATCAAGTTTAGATCAGTTCTTCTCTGTTGCGTGAACGAATGAAAAGATCCTGTCTGATGTGCTGTCTTTGGAATTGCATGGATTATAGAGGAAAATATCACGAGCTGCGCGGGTTGACGTGGAGGCCACGGATGCAATGTCTGGTTTGGCCGTGTATCACTACCTCACTCCGATCCGAAGAGTCTTACATTCTGAGAGTGTTGGACAATGCAACAAAGTATGTGCACGCACAAGGTCGCGCACACAAATCGAGAAGGACTTCAGCTAGTTTGAAATGCAAAACTGCAGACAGCGGCAAGAAAGGCATGGTTCATTTCAAGAGCGAATAATTGAATGCTTGCCTTGCCTTCGATCTTCGACCCCGTTAGTATGGAAAACGCTCAGAAGTCGAAAAGGCGCGAAAAGGAGTGCTTCATTGGTTGGAGACCCAGGTCCACACCGACTTGTAGCGAATGAAGAAGCCTCTGATCACGAGCATAACGTTCGGTGTGTCGTCTCCTTCAAAATTCGCTCCGTCCTTACAAGAAACTGCACGATCACTCTACAACCCCACGATCAAGAGTAAGATCAAGAGCACCAAGGCATCCGTCTATGCGCCAACAGCACACCGCCCCATAAATCCCCATTCACTGCACCATAACTCCGACTCTCGAGACAACTATTGACAGGACCTAGCCCACGGCCACATCAGGCCACACGTGCACGCCTTCTGTCAGATCTGTTGTCTCTCATTTTTTTCCAATTTTCCCATTCTTAGACGCAGACTATCACATCTCCACCTCATAAATCAACTCAGCCGAAGCGCAACACCTCTCGATCAATCATCTCGAGTGCTGGGCACTGTTTCCCCCATTTCTCGGTCGAAACTTGATGAACATGCAACGTTAATTTGCCATTGCCGCCGGCCGACTGCACTCATTTGCGTCAAAGTCCGGTAGCCACTGAGATACTTACTGCACGCGGCCCCCAAGCTGTGGCGACGACGGAGAAGAAGGAAAGGCGAAGGAGGAGAAGGAGGAGAAGGAATAATCTCACCCGCCTATGCGTACCTGCTGTTGCCTCCTGTAGGACTGTTCACACATGCAGCAGCACGACCGCATCGAAGGAGGACAACAATATCCCGATAAAATCGAACATCAATCATCCGATGGACGACCGCGACCGGCTGAGGATGACGTAAAGTGTACGTTTTTCACAATCGCGCCCGTGCGCTTGCAATTTGCATGAAAAATCCGCACACACTCTCGCGGCGAGGAGCCAGCCAGCCAGCCAGCGCCCGAGGTCAAAGGAAGCACACTCGTTTCGGGAGCCCGCTCTGAGCGGATGGCGTAAATTCTCATCAGCTCCACTCAGGTCGTATCTAATCTCCACCTGATGATGATTAATTGATCCGCGGGATGACAATTTCCATTCCCATTGTCTGTTGTCGCATTGTGGTGGCAACTGCCAACTGGCAACATTTAATGTGCTGTGTGCCACTGACGCAGCCAAGTAGCCAGACGCTCGGATGGAGATTTCGATTTCGATTTCGTTCTTAGGATCGAGCTGAGCCGAGCTGCTGTGGGCAGGCAGCAGGCAGCAGTAGGCACTAAGTGCCCGAGGAGAATTGAACGTGTCACTTCGTCTCATTGTGATTGATTTCTTCAATTTGTCTTGAGTGCAGGGCGCACTCTGAAGGCGATGTGTGTGCACGGCGCGGCGCGATGGCTTTGTGTGCGATTGGAGGTGTTCGAGATGGATTCCAATTAAAGGCTTGTTTGTTATCCCAGAGGATGAACGATGTCGACGATGATCTGAGAATGATGGTTGTGCAATTTCATTTGGTTTCCGAGAAGCGTGCGGCTGGCGATGTATGACTCTATTGTTGTGGTTTATGATCTGACAATTGAGTTGAATGCGAGAGTGGAAGTCTGCGCCCCGTCAGACACACGGGGGATGACGATGTGCCTGGGACTTCTGTTTGGAGTGCTGTGCTGCGTGCTGCGACAGGTATGGGATGTATGATGGATTTGTGCTGCGATTGGGGACTTCTAGGGAAAGTGAAATTTCTCATGTGACCAAGAGGAGATGGGTTTTGAGAAATTGTTCATGTGACGAGACGTCAAACAAAAGAGTTGCTGATCGAACTTTTTTTCTGTTGTGAGGATGTGTCTTCAAATTCGATGTTGAGGTGACGTAGTTCTGGTTGGAAGCTAGCCGAATGGGTGGGCAGTTCTAGGAAGGGACGGAAGACAGGAGGTTTTTCTTGGAAGACCACCACTTGAGGTCGTGTCCGGCAGCATTCCTCGGAAGGCACTTTTCGGTGAGATGGCTGATTTCGATGGAGCGAAGATTCCGCGGAACACGGTAAACCAATTCGGCTGTGGTCTCTCACACCGCAAGATAAAGGCAGGCTCTGTTGTGCTATTTCATCAATTTGAATGGGAAGGCAGACGTAAGGAATAAAGTCAAATCTCGATGTCGAAATCTTAGTGTCACTGTAGACGCGTTCACGCCTTTTGAAGAACTGTTCAGTCGAACTGATCTTGCTGTCAATGAGGATATGACTGTGGAGTCTGTGTACAAGCGCTGGATAATGTTGTTGCTTGCTCCCAACCTGTTAGGAAGCCAGAAACGATAATTGATAATTGCTCAATTCAAGTTGACATACGGCCTCCACGCGACGATCACTATTGTAGAAAGACTCTATAACACTCGTTGTAACGTGAAGCATTACATGCTATGGCAGACAAGAAGGCAAATATCCACTTCGTCCAACTTGGCCAGTTTGGAAGAAGGGAGGATTTTTTTGTGGAGAGCCATCTAATTTTTGAGGCCGACAGCAATCATCGAAAGGCACCATTCGGTGATGTGACTGATTTCAAGATCCCGGAAGATCACCGTGCAGTTCGTATCAGGTCCTCTAAACTGGTTCAAGTTAGTATAGGAAAACGTAGACGGGATGACAAATGTATGAACTAGAGTCAATATCTTCACGTCAGGACTGACTGACGGCCTGTTGGGCCTCGCAGATAACATCTTATCATTGTCACGCTTTTCCAATGCACCATGGTGCAACTGGCCAAACGAACTTATCTTAACGTTAATGAAGTAAAGACTGTCAAAGCGGGTCTGTGTACGTTTTTTTTTTCAAAGGGGTTCAAAGCAAGCATTTTTGAAGCATCGGTGGCGGAAATTTTGGAAGTAGGGGCAATTTAAGATAACATCAACACTTACCACTTGTAAATTGGTAATTGGTGCTAATTCGGAGCCAAAAAATGTATGACTATTTAATACATCTTTTGGCGACAAATTTACTGTACTGTGCTGAGCTGTTTCTGAATCGTGAACAGAAGACACCATCACCAGCAAAACCAAAACCAGCAACGACCCCAGTTGATGTTCATGTCAAGTTGATTGAAAGCCCAATTGCCAAATCTGTAGATAAAATCATGGAGTTCGTCTAGTTCCATTGTCATGTAAGCACTGTTTCTTTTGCCCACTTTGCCAAAAAAAAAAAACGGTTGAAACCATTTGTAATAAGGTGAGATAGAAAGAACAGTATGTGTGGCACATGGGTTAACTGCATGGCACTTCCATCTACAATGAAAAAAGTGGATCACTTACTTTCACGTCAAGCGATAACAGTTATGGTTGAATCACGGTGAGTTGGCGTAAGCCGTGTCCAAGAGAGGATTGACGGACAGGAAGGTCTTGCCGTGTGTTTGGTGGGAATCATCTACTATTAGCTGATACAACCACCCCGTTTTCAAGTTCAATGCACTATGTCGCGGATGACAACGCCCTCAGCTTTCCACTCTCTCCTTTTAAGACTCACGTCCCGCCCTTCGACCGTAGAATGGGTACAGTGTATGTTAACCACATTCGGACCTTGAATGGGGTAAAAACAATCAAGTGACAATACTGTCTGCTGTCACATACGCAAATCTGTAACAATCAGCCATTTGTCAACAAATATCGACGAAACCGGGAAAACTATTCATCCTTCGTATGAACACTTAGTTTCGAAGGTCGTCATGCATCATACCAAGTCCTTCTAACCCAATTCCACATGCTCCTGCCCACTGAGAACGATTTTCTCAACAGACAAGACAACACTTCCTTTTCTCAAGAGTCTTCGATGAAGACTACTTCTCATATGTGTATCATTATTTCCACTTATATTTTAGTGGCTTTGACAGTCGAACTTCAATAACTCGAACCATCACTTGCCACAACATTTTTCGTTACAGACCGACTTGTTGAAGGGAAGAATTAAGGACGACAAGCCTGGCAGCTCGTTTTAATAGTTCCATCTCCTTAGTCGATTTTTTTTAATGTTCCCATACAAGAGAAAGATCTGCAAAATGACATAATATCACTAAGTTGCATACGTGCATAAGTGACTATATATGCTATGCAGTACTAAGGATTATTTTAAGTTCCCTTCACGGTTCCAGAAAGCATTATGCGCAAAGAAATATATGTAATAGCCAAGGAATTTAGGAGATAAAGCAATATATATGATCTCACACGTAGTTATTATATTTAAAGTGGTAAGCCTAGGTTTCCAACACGGCCTTGTCATCATGGATCAAATCCTATTTGAAAAGCAGAGAATGCGTTGTTACGCTCTGAGCATCTGTGACCAAATCCACCAAAGTGGTTCTCGCGTACCACTATGTAACAAAATCGTTAAACCGATTCTCGAATATGCCAGTCAAGTGTGGTCAACTAATTCCTCGGTCCAAATTAATCATATTGAAGTTGTCCAGCGGAGGTTTCTACGTTTTGCTCTTCGCGATCCTGCCGAGATTTAGAGAACCAATTTACCTCCTCTGATTGCATTAAACTTATTCGCCGGCGCACGTTTAACCTAAGTCGATAAAGCCTTAAATTTCATGCAAAAACAATGGTTTTCTTTTTACTGTGCCTTATACAACAGCTGTCCCAAATTTTGCGCAGATTTGGTCATCCACTTTAAACCGATTAGTGATCGACTGGCCATGATCCGCATCCAAGGTAGAGCGTGGAACATGTTCTCAGCGCGCGCTGTCTAAGGACCGCACCGTCACATGCCACGTGGGACATCATAACCGACAGCTAAGCAACATCCTAGAGGAGGTGACTAGAATCGTCCTTGGCAACGAATTTGAAAATTGGTTTGTCTAAACGACTGTGCTTAAGACAGCTGAATCGAGAGAACCTCTTTTTCTGCAAAATTCGGTCAGTCTAGCTGCATGAAGAACAATTTTAGACGAAAAGCAACGCGCAGGCGCATTTGAAAGAAAAATTCTGCGACGGGTCTCTGTGTGACAAAACTGAATGAAGGTGACAATACAAAGAAGTGGATGCAGTCCAAAAGAAACGATGTACTAGCTACCTTCCCTACGTAGCTCACATCGATCGCATGGGTAGCATTGCTCCATTGAAGAGAAACTTCGCATCCAATCCTCCTGTTTCGAGAAGGACAGGTCGACCGAATCTCCTGGACCAACACCAAGTACCACCTGAAGCTCAGATGCTGGATGGGCAGCCCATTTCTTCAGTCTTCTCTGTCAAGTAATTCATATTCACAGGATCCGTTCCGTAGAAGACGAGCTATGACATCAATTTCCATCCGACTTCCTCACTTGGCTCGAATGTTCCACTTTAACCCCGACTACACGCTGACTTCCCCCACAAGCCACTCTCCTTCCCAGGCCCCTTGCAGGGCACATCATCTTCGCCATAATCAAAGAAGACGTTGCTAATTGAAAAACGAAACAAAAAAAAAAAACAGAACACCAAAGTATTTCTAAATCCTATTTGCCAATCACACGACTTCGACCCGGTCTCAGAGTGAACTCTTAACACTGTTCGTTCCCCGTCGACCGGTGGAGAGGGAGGGAGAAGATACCGATTCGATTACTCAATCATCGACCGCATAGAAGAAGGAAGTCCCGGCAAATAATCCCATCATCATCATCATCAGCGGCGGCAGCAGCAGCGGCACCACATCGATCGACCCTATTAGCTCAAATGCATCAAACCGGCAATTGCAACGAGCCTTCATCACAGCATCACCGAAACGAAGCCATCAACTGCGGTCATCTCGCAGCGAGACTCCGTCTGCCCGAGAGCCGTCTTCGTTCCTTTCAATCCTGGGCCAGCCTCCATCCAACCAAGCCACCCACCCACCACCCACCCACCGCCCATTCGAGCAGTGATCCAGAAAAAAAAGTGAAAGCGCAATAATTTCGATTTTCCTCTCCATTACACCTTCCATATCGCTTTTGGGACCTGTTCCATCATGGATCCGAGCGAGCGAGCGACCGTCCGCCCCCGTCGCCTCGCAGCCACCTGCACCAGGACACAACAGGTCCACCACATCGCCGTCAATTTGTTGTCTGGGCCGCGCGATTGCGCAATGCGCCTCCAACAAGACATTAAAAACTGAATCAAAACGAGCATGTACACCGAATCATAGGAATTTACTGCATTATTACCACTATAGATGGCGCGGCGCGGCGCGGCGGCTTGGTTATGTGCACAGGATCCCGAGGGCTGCGCCGGCACCGAGGCACGGAGCACTTGGGTTCAGAGTGCACTCCACATCAAGTTGCGATTATTTGCCATAAGTACGAGTATTTGCAGATGCAGCAGGCGATGCGCGGCGAGAGGCAGAGATCGCAATAAAAGCGAAGTGAAAAACGAACGCTAACGTGAACGCGAACGCGAACGCAAACGCGATATTACAAAACGACGAATTGAAATCCCACCCGGGGGCGATTGACGGTAACCGCGGCCGGCAGACGGACGTGCTGGCGTACCGGAGGATAGGATAAGTTCGTGACAAATATGACCTAATGATCCTAAATCCATCGCATGCCGAGATGGCTGTGGCTTTCCATAGACAGAGCGACAGCCACAGCAGCAAGCCGCCGCCGCCGCCGCCGAAGAGCCAGTGGGCTAGTAGTGGAAGGGTATCGCGGGAGTAGTGCAAACATTAACGTGGTGCGAGGAGATATTAAACCATCATCGCATGGGCAACCGTGCCCAGATGGATGTCGATTGAATGGTGTGCTGTTTATGGGGATGTCCGTTTATTTTGATGGGCCTTGATGGAATGATAACGGTCGTGTGGGGACTTGTTAAGTGGCCCCCTCGATGTGGTGGGACATTGCTTACGTAGGCGTTGTCGTTGAGAGGTGGTGCTCATTGCCGGCAAATGTATGAATTTATCTAAACTGCGCTTTTTGCTGTGTGAGAGGACGAGACCGCCGCCGCCGCTCTTTGCATAATTCACCGTGTGAGTCGATTTTGCGGAGGGCACCGATAAGAGGATGATGTTGTTCAGCAGGCAGGCGACATTATTCGCAACCGGTTCGAGGGTGAGCTGGGCACCGCTTCGAGAGGTGTTGATGGGAACGGTATCCACGAGTTTCAGGGGATTTATGGATAAGTGAGAAGATGCCCACTTGGAAGGAGAAGCTATTTTGTGCGTACTTACGGAAGTCTGCCATCATGTCTTGAGTCACGGGTCACTTCCTGGATTTGACTGAAAATGCTTGTCGGCTACCTCCGGAAGTTTTATTCGATTGATTAGGTAGCGTTTCACAAGTCGTGCGGCGACTTTTGAATTAGTGACAGGAAGTTGCACGGCCGCCTTAATATAATTGAAACTATATGAGCAAAAGAGGGGACGAGTGAATGGAAAAAATGAAAAGATGTTTTTCCTCCAAAGTCCCCAAATTCGTGTGTTTTCACTCCAAGTGGTGGCCCGTGGCGTTGTGGGTATATGCGTCAACTCCAACGCTCTAGAACCTCGACGTCTAGCTTCAATCCCTAGTATGTACGCCCACGGCCCCACCTCTTTCGAGTCACTGACAATGCACAAGAAGTATTTCCTGTCAAGCTTCTCAAACGTGGCCTTTCGGAGTCGGCATAAAACTGTAGGTCTCCGCTACTTGTGAGAGAACAATGGCACGCATAACACGCGTGGTTGCTGAGAAGCTAGGTCATGGCCCTCTACGGGCGGTAGCGTCACCCATATTATTATATTACCACACCAAGATGGCAGAAGACATTTCAGCATTCATCTCCGCTGTCCACATCACATTAAGTTCTACTAAAGACGTATTCCGACAGTCCTTTCATGCGAAGTTGGATTTCAATTGGAAGAAGCCTATGTGTCGAACATACTCGTTTGATCTTTAAGGCATCCGCTTCCAAGCTGATCCTTCTCTTTTGATAAAGCCTATCAAGACCGAACCCGCAATATATCTTAAGGGCGAGACAGAATATTTTGGATGGCTACAAGTAGAGTGTCCTTTGCCGTCTAACCCTCAATAATGCCTCATCGGGTTGTTCGCTGGGTAGGGAAGAGCGTGGATAGAGGTAAGATTGTACATTGTAAAATCTAAAAAATATAACTACTGTCAAAAAATTAAGAATCGAGGCGCGAGCACGCTGGGCTTCCGTGAAAAATACTCTAAGTTAAAAACTTGCTTTTATTTTGTTTTACTCTCCTACTTGTAAATTCCCAAGAGCCATGTTTGAAGCTCGAAATTATCATAGGTTTTGTCGGCGATTACTGGTACTCACCGTAGGTTCACGGGCGCAGGAAACTCAGCTCACCCGTCACAGGATCAAAATTAAGACTCTTAGTCGGATGCCTAGGGAAACAGTTATTCCGGTGGTGTAAGAGATATTGCAGGCACCTGTGAAGCACAGATTAACATACCAAGAATGCAAACATATTGCCACGATCAATGGAATTTAAAACATGTAGAGTAGTAACAGTATAAATCTACCATTACACTCTTCATTGCGGACGTTATCTGACCACTGGATCTTTTTCGAAGGCCCGTCCTACTACAAGTATATTAGCAGCGGTGCAGACTACAATCAGGCAACGCTCAAGGCTTTACAGTCCAACCTAGTGGACTCTGAAACAGACAACCGCTGCTTCGACGCACTACAACCTCTGGCAAGAAACAACAAAACGAAGCTTGGGTGGGTCAATAGACACGGGGAGAGTGCAGCCAACGAATCCGCAGATGAGCTCGCAGTGGAGCGGAACTTGAGATCTTACGTCTTCAGCTGTACCAATGGGGAGACAAACTTCGTCAAGAACAATGGATCAACGCTTGCAGTCTTAGACAATACTTTTAATCAGACCTTATTTATATAAAATAATACTCCATGTGAACAAGGAAAGCATAAGCTTACTTACATACATACATTGTGGCCTGAACTAGCATTTTGTCAAACTAAACCTGTGTCAAGGCAAGGTTTGTCGGCTTTGCCTCGAAAATGATAAGTCATTCGTTATGTGCGAATTTCCGACACTAATTTGGAAACGGAAACGTATCTTCCATAGGGATGTAACAATTTAGACTTGGTTGAACCACCTCGTTCTGTTTCTGCTTCGCGTTCGATTACCTGATGCAGTCGCAATCAACACACGCTTCTGAAGTCGTAATGGTGGTAACATTCTTATTATGTGACCCAACCATCGCAGCGTAAAATGGGTCTGGCGATAAACCGGGGCAAAACAAAGTATGGTACATTCTGTCGGACAGAGCGTCATATTGGGCAGCAGAAGCTTTGAGGTTGTCAAGGACCTGGTCTACCTAGGCTCTGTTAGTAAATAGCGACAACAACACCAGTACCGAGATCAAGCGAAGAATTACTCTTTCCAATCGCTGCTTCTTTGGGCTCAAACGACAATTGAGTAACAGAGTCATCTCTCGAAACACCAAATTGACCTTGTATAAAACCCTTATCATCCCAGTCCTGCTCCATGGCGCAGAGACATGGACGCTATTGAAAGCGGATGAAGAAGCTCTTGGTTGTTTTTAGATAAGAGTTCTGCGTACGATCTTTGGTCCTGTTTGCGTTGATGGCGTTTGGAGGAGAAGACTCAACCACGAACTGTACGGAGTGTACAGCGGCATGCACCTAGTTAAGTGTCTTCGGATCCAACGCTTAAAATGGTACTAAGAGTCTTCTATACCGAGCCATTGGGACAGCACAACAGAGGACGACCTCGCACGAGATGGCGCACACAAGTGGAAAAGGACCTCAACCAACTTGGTGTGCGCAGGTGGAAGCAGATGGCGAAAGATCGTGTTGTCTCGAGACGCGCCAAACAAAGAAGAACCATCGCAGCGTAGCCTTTTCCATTTGAAAAATCTGAGGTCCTCAGGGCATGGTCGTCATTCTCATCCTATCATGGCGAGTGAGTCTCACAACAGCACGCAGAAATCCCATCTCGTCTGATGGCATTCGTTTAAGTTGTCTCCGTTGTTACCCAAATTCCATGACCATAGGAGAGGGTTCGTACTGCTAAATTTACTTCAACACCAAGTTCGGCACCCATCTTGACTAATTCTATCGGAAAGCTCCGCATTACTCCTCAAGTCCCCCAAGTAAACAAGTCCCGAGATACTTAAACTGCCCCACCTGCTTCGATGGAACTCCACTAAAATGTGGAGCGCATTGAGGAGGTGTTCCTGGAAAACACCATATCCATGTTAAACTTTGTGTTTTTTCCCAGAATCAGCCCATAACCCATAACTCGACATAGGCTACTGGAGGATGGGAATGACTTACAGTTCGATTACAACGGGACGAGAGCTTCTTGGATGAAATGAAATGTCCCCGTATTCGGCAGTCCATAACCAATTGCGACTACTTTTCATTCAAGTTACTAGTTTCGCAGTGAATCGAAACGGTTACGCACACTTTCCGTATTTATCTTTAACCAGCAGGCTTGGGCTTCAAGACCCTAGTTCCGCGTAGGAACGTCTAATGCATACCATCATGTGTTCATGCCACTTGTCCATCGCTTGGTGCAACTAGATCCTCTGCCTGCTGCCAGATCTCTTAACTGCCGGTTCTTCTACTGAACCCAAAAATCACATCCCATTGCCTCAAATCACTCAACGAGCGACTTCCAATCCCATTCCCAGCAGAACTGCTCCATTTTTTCCCCCGTCATCTCAAGAGGGCCCCCACTTGTGGAGCGAATCTCCATGAATGCATCTCAAAAGCCACCAATCCGAATTGCAACATGCTCCCTCGACCGTGATGCAACCGCTCGATTGCCCAATTCATTTCGAGGGAGATATCACGATTTCTATCTCGAGCCTAATTAGTCCGCAGCTCGTTAAAGTACCTACGTCCACCGCGGCGTCCCAATATCGGTCCGTTACACTCGTGCAAATGAAACTCGAGTACAGGCGTCCACTCAATGCATCTCAATGATTCATGTCAACGTCCAGAGTGCATCCGTGAGGTGATCTCTTTTGACACTTTTTTTTTCGTTTCTTCGTTGCTGTTTAGTGGCACCGCCCGACTCCGGGTGATGTGTGCCAACGTATGTACGTCGTCACAAGTAATAATTGGCGCATCGCTCCCGCTGGCCCCCGTGTCCTCCCGGTCGCGGGCTGACAATGAGATTGCAGTTAAATTTTAGTACGCGAATCATTAAAAGTCCACACGGAGCCGGTGAAAATGATGGATTTTCGGTTATCGTCTGCCGCGCGCAGACTTGTCGGACGGAATTTATTTGCAGCCGGAGTGGATTTCTTTTTCGGGTGAAGCCGGACCGGGCCGTATTGTTATGGCCTGAGCACGTCGGAATTTGTAACCAATTTCGGCTTCGGGGAGCTTCTGGTTTTAATGGGATTTTCGGTGTGTGCGCGCCTGGTGCGGTATTCGCGGTCAAGGAGCCGAAATTTATGCGAATGCAAGCGGCCAGTTCCTGCTGGGGGCCCCGTGGGGGATATATTTTATTTTTATGATTAACTGCTTTTAAATTTGGTCAAGATTAGTGTGCTGTCGGAGATTTATGTGGCACGGCGATAAAATCAACTTTGTGTGAGGAGATGCGATTTTATCGCCGCGTGTGTTAATAGGTTCTGTAGACAAAGCGCTGATACATTGTATCGATCCAGACTGGGGAGGCGGCACAAAGGATATTTGCGTTGAGTCTCACAGAACTGTACCACGGATCCGAACCCACACCTGGCTACTGTGCCACCCAAAGACCCAAATGCGTCGTCAGAGAGGGGAGCATCATCAATCATTCCCAGAATCAACACATCATCCACGAGTTTCATTTGTCATAAGCTCGCTGCTTCCCCCTTCCAAAATCGTATCCATTTCCGGAACATCGAACCAGTCAAATACTTCAAATCACTCATGTCCATCCAGGCCTTAGATCGGGCTCGCACCATATCGCACACACGCGCACCTTCCGAGAAGTGGCCCTACTACAGACCACCAACGGCACTCGTGATGTGATCTCAATAAACTCTCGGGCACACCGCACACGTCTCGAACCCTATCCGATGGATATGAGAATAAATCATGTATCTCTCTGGTGGATTTCGGTTTCGCCGATGCCGGGTGATTGCCGAGCATCCATCACATCGGCTCGGGGTTTTCGAGGGAATGCCAACAACAGGTCGGTGCCAGGGGGCGTAATTGTCCAATACAGATCCAGGCGACTGATTAGCGCATCCGATGCGTCCCTGGAGGAGACGGTGGCAGCCGGAGATGAACGGGCGCAGGCGATTCTTCATGGACTTATCGAAGATTTTGTCACTTTACATCAATAAATGTCACACGCGGTGGCGGTGATTCAGGGCGACGCGATGCGATGCGGGGCGACGTCCTTCTGAGCGACGGGCTCTCAAGCGAGAACTCACGTCAGAGACAGCGCGTTGGACAGATGATTTGACTGGGTTTCAGGGTGCTGATGACTGGAGCAGGAAGCGACTGGCTTACTTCTTGTGAAGGGCACACCATTTTACGTTTGTAACAAATTTCTAAAATAAAGACATTCGCCATTATGCACCAAAAACTAACAAATTTGTTATTTTCTTACCGTTTGATTTTTCAGTGCTATATTTTTGACAGCCCGTGACTTGCCTCCATGCCAAGCATACTCAGTCAACGTTGACATTTTATCATGGAAAGATTTGCTGCCAAACGGAGCACCAAATTGTTGCCTCATAGTAGACAATTAAGAACTCTCGCTGCTTCATCAAGGTCGGTAAGGAACTCACCGAGACCTTCAATGTCAAAAAAGGTTTTAAGCAAGGCGACACGCTGTCATGAGACTCCTTCAACAACGAACTTGAGAGGATCGTGCGAAACTCAATTCAACGCAACGCCAACACCAGAGGCACGGTCTTCCAAATGTCCGCTCAACTGGTTGCTTAGGCGGACGACGTTGACCTGATAGGGCGAAGACAGCGAGCCGGCGATGAGGCGTTTGCTGGCATTGAAGCGGAAGTAGCCTAAATGAGTCAAGCGATAAAACAGGGCAAACGTAGTACATGCTGTCATCACGAAAGGGCGCACAACATGGATGTCTCTGACAAACCGTCATAATGGGCAGCAGGAACATCGAGGTAGCCAAGGACTTCGTCTACCTCGGCTCTGCAGTATAGAGGGACAATAACACAAGTACCGAGATCAAGCGCAGAATTACTCTTGCCAATCGCTGCTTCTTTGGGCTCAAGAGGCGATTGAGTAACAAAGCTATCTCTCGAAACACCAAGCTGAGTTTATACAACACTCTGATCATCCCTATCCTACTCTATGACACAGAGAAATGGAAGCTATTAAAAGCAGATGAAGAAGCTCTTGATCACTTTGATAGAAAAGTTCTGCGAGTGATATTTGGTCCTGTTTGCGTTGATGGCGCCTGGAGGTACTGTACAGGCTGTGCAGTGGCATGCGTTTAATTGAGGGTCTTCGGATACTACGCTTAATTAGGTGGATGCCATGATGAACGTATGAACAGCTTTCCCCAGAAGAATCTTCAAATCTGAACCATTGGAAGAACGAAACAGAAGACGCCCGCAAAACCGATGGCGCCAAGGTGGAAAAGGACCTCTACCAACTGGGTGTGCGAAATTGAAGGCAGCCGGCGAAAGATCGTGCCAGCTTGAGAGCCTTGCTGGTTGCGACCCAGGTCTTCCACGGACTGTAGCGCCATTTCAAGAAAAAGATTAACTAGAAAATTGCGAGCTCTGTGAAAAGTGTCTACCCCGACGAAGCCCACTTTCTGATGTGAAAGGGTGTGTTAATATACCAAATTGCTATGCGTAGTTCGTTGAGCAATCTCAGGCAATTCAAGTGCAGTCCCTTGCTTAATGGGGCCTTAAAAATGTAGAGTTCATTGAGGGGGCATTCCGGAACTTACCCTATCCTCCGATTGGGCCTACTTTAGTAGCTTGTTGGTTAATGGCCATATCGACACCGGACTTAGTTGTCAATCAAGAGCTTTCAATGTACGAGGAGCATTTCCTGTGTGGTGTGCACTATGGTCCCGGCGTCTGAATTTTGTTTACCCGAAATGGTTGAGTCTTGTTGACGTGATGTGTTCAAGAAAGATTGCACCACTCCTCTTCGCAAACGGGACCGAATATAATTCGAAAGATTTTCCTCTCGAAGTGATCATATCCTCAATATTGCTCATGCTTCTGTGCCATACAGCACGACTGGGACTATCTAAATCTTAGCTATCTAGGTCTGAGCTTAGTTTCCGAGATAGGACTTTGTTTTCCAGTGTCCAAAGACACAGCTATTGACCATGGTTACACTGAGATGTCACTTACGGAGACAAAGTCTTTAACTACACCGAAGCTGTATCTGTCTATTGTGACATTTTGTCCAAGATGTCAGTGTCGATGACCTTTACCATACGATCTTCTCAAAAGTTATGATAAAAAAGTCGCATGACAGTGCGTCGTCTTGTCTAAAGTCTTTTTGGCATCAAAAGTTTCGCTATGATCCTTATCGACCTTGACGGAGCAACGGGCATTCTCCATCGCAGTTCTGCACAGATGGGTCAGTTCTGCAGGGAAGCCAAAACTAGATAGTGCGCTGCATAGATCGCTCTGTATATACTGTCATACGCGGCTTTGAAGTCAATGAAGGTATGGTAAGTATCGATTTGAAACTCCTGGGTCTCTCTTTGAACCACTTGGAACTAAAATCAACGTCATCAGCGACCCAAATATACCTACTTATTCAAACATATAACTTCTGTGCACCTTTTGCTTTCGTCGATTTGAGGCTTTTAGATTATGTCGCCAAGCAAGTATCAACTACATGCTCATATTTTCCTGGCCACCACCAACCCGAACACAGCTAATATTTAAAAAATGTGATTTCTTATTTCATTATAAGTGTTTTAATTTTTTTTAAATTAACATTTTTAATTAATTTTCATCATATTATATTTTTCAACATTTTTAAATCTATTTTGATCTCAAACATTTTTTTTAATGAAATTTCTTAATTTATAAAATCAATAAGTAAATACAACCATTGCTAGATTGGGTAAAACGACATACAACAAGAGTAAGTTTCATCCAATTCGACCTCAAACTGCACAACCATTTGCACACAGATCGCGTGACTGGCGATAGCGTGTTGCTGACAGGTTATTAAGGAGCTTTCCTTTGCGTTCGTTAATTTTGTGTGGAGGGGAATATGGGATTTACTTGACTTGGATTGAAGCTTATAAAGAATTGTACTATTAACGTTTAATTTTTGACTTGATTTCTAATAATGCATTATTCAATAGTGGGTTAATTTGAGACACGACTAGTCTCGCTGCTTTTTTGTAGATACAGTGATATAGTTCATAATTCTAATTCCAAATGATAATTGCTTTATCTCTGGCACTGTCTATGGGCTCATTTCTTTGTAATGACTATTTTTCTCTGAAAGTCAAGGTACCCAGAAGGTGTACCAGTAAACATACTAGACATTTAATCCCACTCTTACATGCCGTCCATCGTTGAAGGTCGTAGCATTCTTGCTATTCTTGATGACTTGGTCCTTATACAGGATATGTGGTATTTCCCTTGAACAGGGGGCTCGGATTCGAAGACCTTCTGAGCTGGATCATTGATGCCCTTGCACATGTTGGTACACTTCGTAGAGTTCCCGGTTACTCCTTTAAGTCTACTTACCTTAGCAGCAGTTTCCACTAAGCTACCGAAAGAAGAATTTTTGTCGAAGGCACCAAGTTTCAACTCTTGCTGGTTTGCTTACTGTCAAGCTTAGAGCAAAAAAATATTTTAAAAAAATTTTCGAAATCTATAAGAATGGGGTAACTTAAAAAAATGTGAGTTATTTGTAAGGAGTTATAGTTGTCCATTCCATTGCCAGCCAAAAGAGAGCAAGGGTTCATTCATGTCAATAGAAGTCTGCCACAAATTGGCTCCCCTCGCACAATCGTAAGCCGTTGCAGTGGCTTGCTGATGTTGAGAACACTCTATTTGGATAGAGGTAGTAGAAAACATGATGATGATGCTCCTACACCATCTCTGCTTGTGCAAATCTGTCTTGGAATCGCTGTTTGAATGCTAAGTCTTCAGGATTACAATAAAAATTCAGTGAATTTTGTTTCGTGAAACGTTTTCATTACGTTTCTGTAACTGAACAAACACAGTGACGTGTCCCCGTCATCGTGGTATGTTACATGTAGATGGCAGCCTTATTGGCCGAGCAAGATGACAGTTGCTTCGATTTAATTTAGTGGCGTTCACGTGGACAAAAATACCAGCGAGACATGGTCTGACAGTGTCTTCATCAAATGATTTCATTCGTTAATCAGATTTGTCATTTTTTTGACATCATAATAAACTTACGTACTAGACAAAAATGCTTAAAACTAGTTGGACGTACAGTGTTACTACTTCTAACTTACTGACCCTCGGTGAGCACCCTTTATGAGATTTGTAACTGCTGTCCAAGCAAAGCAGGTTCCGAACCATCCATTGCCGCGGAACTCCTCGGACTCGTCTGCCTTTTTGTTACCTACAATCCCTCTGTGTCCGTGGACCCAGTCAAGCTTTACTTAGCTGTGTGTGGAAAGGTATAGCAACTTTGACAGTTTTGGAGTTCATAATTTTGGACAAGAGTTCCCTTAGTGCTGCTGGACTGAGAGAAAATATCTGGCGTCCTTAATTCCTGTGTGGAAGTTTTGTTTGGTGCCGATCTCTATGACTTGGAGTTCGTCTTGAAACACTGTAGGTCTTGACCCCATTGGTACGGAAATCTTAGTGTTGGGTCCAAAGACTGAGCTGTTTGATCCGTCTGTGTACTATACCAGACTTGTTGGAGGTTTTGCGGAGAAAAAAATCAAACTCTTCCCGTGACTGTGCACTCTTTATTTCTCTCCCGTAATCTATTTTGCACTGGCTTAAATAGACCTAGGTAAGCGGGACAATCGGATGACCAGTGTGAAATACATTTAAAATGACACATAAATACAGGAATGAATGTCTAGAAGACCACACAGGGTGTCAAGATATAATATGACTGAGCGTAGCACATTTTCGTTTTTTTTTTTCTTTAAAAGTGCCTACAGACTTTTGGGGTTTACTGCTGTAACACCATTGGTCCACTAAGCTCGGTCCAATATTTCATCATCAAAACCCCAAGAGACCCCAAGCCGCATAAAAGTCTAATAACCCACAGTGCTCTGGTAACGCGCTCTACGACTGACTTGACGTGTGAATTCCACTTGAGTCGTTTATCCAGAATTAGGAATAATACCGCCCGTAGAGGGCCTGGGCCTAGTTTCACAGCAACCACTCGTGTTGTGCGTGCTATTTTTCTCTCACGAGTGGAAGGGACCTACGCCGACTCCGAACTGCCAAGTTTGAGAAGCCTTTTCTAGGCGGGGAACACTCTTTGAGCATTGTCAGTGACACGAAAGAGGTCTAATCGTTAAAATTATTACTGCCGCACACACTAGTGATCGAACCTAAGACGATGATGTTCAAGTGCGTTAGGGTCGACGCTCATACCCACAACGCCATCCAGAATTTCTCCAAAATATTGAACTTCTAGACTGGATGGTATTGATTATAATGGGTTCATGGCTTATACGTCTTTTTCACGAGTGGCGGAAGGAGAAATGCTGAGCTTTTCTGTAGGATTGGCCAACAGGATCTATATTGAAACAACTTGAAAGATCTGTAATCAGAAGGGTTGAGCTTAGTGTCAAGGCCAAGCTAGTGACTTTCAACACAGTATTTGTTCCAACGCTCACCTATAGTCATGATATTTGGGCAGTGACCAAAGGAACAAGATCGCGAATACAAGGTGCCGAGCAGAGATTTCTTCGTGATGTTGCAGTTATTTGTCAGAATAGGGCGTGAAACACGGCAGTACGCGAGGACCTCTATATCGAGCAGCTACTTCTCCGAACGGAAAGAGCTTTGCTTAGATGGTTCGGACCAGGGTTGTCAGGTGTCAAAATGAGAAATCGCCAAATCAAAAATAAAAAACGCCAAAAATCGCTTTCTGCAAAGTCGAAGGTAAGCCCCAAGACAAGTCCTCTCAAAAACACGAATCTTGTCCATCAAGCTTGAACTAAAGTTGAACCACATTAGGGCATCAGGGCCATGTGGCAGATTACCTCCATCCTCGCATCGAGTTAAGTCTCTTTGTCTAACTACAAGGCCTTAACAGAGGGAACTTCAACTATAGACTGTGGGGTGCTTTGCAATATGCAAACAAATGAGCTTTCGCAGTTCGCCACTCATATGAACGGACCTTAACGATGCGAAAGATGTGAAGTTCCATTTATGAAAAATATAAATAATTTTTTTTTGATACAAAATAAATTACCAAAAGCTCAAAATATCGCCATTTTTATGTTGTGGCGATATACCAATTTTTGTGTCGCCAAATTAAATTTAAAACCGCCAGTTTGGTCATAAGTCGCCACATCTGACAACCCTGGTTAGGACACGTGGCACGAATGTCCCCATCATCATGCCTTCCGAGGCGTGCCTTAAAAGCAACTCCATCAGGAAGGTATCCCCTTGGAAGACCCAGGACGAGGCGGTTAAACCAAGTCCAAAGAGTAGCTTGGTTGCACCTGGGCATGGATCCTGAGGAGTTAAGATCGAGGGCGGAGGATCGAGTGGCCTGGATATCTTTAGTGTGTCCTTTACCCCCGCGATGCCTTTAGTGGATCATACCGGTCAGAAAATGATGATGATGATGATGAGTTATCCGTAACCTCCTTGAGGACAGTCCTGCAAATGTTGATGGATAATCCTTCTGTGTTGCACCATTAAACAACTTGTAAGAGCCCATTTTGTATTATGCCGGCAGTCGCTTCGTGCCTAACCCATTTCGGGTCATCAGCATTACCTATTTTGGTAAAATCAAATCTGAACAGAGAACAAAAATTCGTCGGTAACTAGTGACCGCAAAAAGGGAGACAGAACCCCTCCTTGTGGACATCCACTGATCGTGGGTACAGATGCCTCCTGAATAGAATGGTCACCAGCCCACAGAAGTGTCCAGGAATCAAAATAAGCGGCCCGACATCACCTAATCCTTGAATGAAATCCGCTCAACACCCTCCAGTCAAGTCAATCAAAACATCCTTTAATTAAACAGAAAAAAAAACTCACTCCAACTTCACCGGACAGCCGTCGACTCCCACTCGATCACCAGCTGGCCAACTCAAGCCCCGCTCTCACTCAATCATTTCCTCTCTTATACTCTCCCGACGATTGTTATGAATCCATTTCAGCCCGTGTTCGCTCTCGTGTTTCTCACTTATTTTCTGCCGTCAAGTTTGTTTTCTTTTTATGCCAAAGCACCTCATAAACATGCCAGACAGTGTGCAAAAGATAAATATTCATAAAGCAGAAAAGAAGGCAGAAAAAAAACCGACTTAATATATTCCACCGTCGCATGTAACTATGGCTAATAACTCACCATTCCGCATACACACGCCGAGGAGGCATGTATCTACGCATTGAAAAACCACAGATCAACCCAAGTACAGCCGGGCAACAAGGGAAAGTGAAAACCGAGAAGGAAAACACTGAAGAACTACCTTCTTCCCTCGAACCGACAAGAAAGAGGCGAAAAAATGAAAAAAAATATGAAAGAAAAATTAAATGAGGTACAAATGAAATTAAACGACACCACACTCCTGTGGCGAGGTGGTGATAGAATCTAATAGGTTTTCCACATTCGAAACGAGATAGAACGATGCTTCGGCGAAGCGATAAGCAGCACACACCGTCAGCGCACAAGAAGACGACAGCAGAAGAGGAAAGCAAAAAAAAACCCACTCAACTCGGCCACCTGACTGAAGGGGGCGTGGCATTGGGTATCTATTCCGTCCAATGGGATTCACAGAACAGGTATGTGCATGCGCCGAATCAGAAAGAGAGAAAATGCAAAAATGGTGAGGAAAAGATATGGAAAGTATCTAAAGAGTTTCGATTTAGGTATTTTTTTTTCTTCGTTGCACGGTAGCCACTGGTATTGACGGCTGTGCTTTTTTTTTTCGTTCATTTTGCTTGTATGGCTAATTAAAATGCTATCTATAAATGTATCTGCGAGCGCAGATGAATGGGTACGAGCTGGAGATGGTGTGTGTTGCGGTGGGATGGTGGGAAATGCATATTTGTCGACGTTTAGACATTTGCATTGATGTGATTGGCTGAATTGGACACTCAAATTGATCAGATACTTTTTGAGATACATTGAAAATTCTGTATCTTTTTGGGGGGAAATGATAGTCCACTCGACTCTGAAGCGGAAGGTAGCAAAGCCATCCAAATCATCGACCATTTAATGCGGATAGATACGAAAATAAATCAAATTCCCACGTCAAGTTATTGACATCGGATCCAATTCCACACTGTCGACCAACCACGCAAGCGTACAACAGAAAACCTCCAAAAAAAGAAGCACTTCATACGTCTACCAACCGCCATAGCACAACCACAAAAACCCACCATCTACTGCCATCAGATAAATAGATACTCCTCTCGGCAGGCATTTACCGCCTCGGCTCAGACTCGAGTCGACCGTCAGACTCACTCAAACTCAGAGTCGATCAACAGCTGGGACGGCGGCGAAACTCACTTCTCTCGACAGTCACTCGTATAAGAGTTCCATCACTGAGTTACCTTTTGATTCTAACCACGAGCATACCTGGCGCTCGGTGCGACGATAGCCCGTGTGTGTGCTCTGCTCGCTGTCGGTTTTGACTCGTATAATGGGTACTCGCGCTGTGTTACTGGTTCACCTGCTTAGGTGAAATGAGCCTCGTGAAACCTGAACTATATGTTATCCAATCAGTCTCGACGAGGTAACCGGAGAGGAAGCAATTTTTGTGTAGCCCGTGTGTCGCTTGTTTCTTTACTTTTTCTTTCCATCTGTCCGTGTGCCCGTGGGTAACTCCGATTTGCGTGTTCTTGTTCGCGTTGCTCGTTGTTTGCCGTTGTTTATCGCGCTTCGCAAAACGTTTTCCCTGAGATACGAGTATTTTTTGGATTTACCCCCGCGTGAGATACATTTTTTTTTTCCCGTGTAATTAAATAAAAAAGTGAATTTGAATATTTTGTGCATCCAAGATACACATCTCGTGCAGTAGATACTGAGTGAGCTAAAATCTGTTCCCAACCGGAAATATGTTACACAGAGTGCAATGAATTTGAAGTGAATGAATACGCCCGGTGACAGCCAAGAGCTTCAGTTTGAATCCTCAATCAGTGACGCAAGGAAGCCGCAAGTGAACCCACAGAAGGAGGTCCTTGTTGCGAAAAAATGGCGAATCCTATCTGAGCACTCGATGCATAGCTAACAAGTGCCTTGCCCCCCCATCTGAGTCCCACATGAGCGTGAATAAAGTGAAATCAAATTTCTGTGCACACGGATGCACACAATCGTGATCTCAATTATTCGAAAACAATCTGAATAGTTATTCGGTGCAATCTAAGCAATCCGCAAACCCCACACCCGACCGCCCACCGAGAGATTGCGCGTGTGAGTGCGAAAAAGCCAGAGGGGTTTCTGTGTGTGCGTGTGTACAAGAGAGTGAGACAGAGCGAGAGAGAGAAGGACAGACTTCATCATCATCTAGAACCATCAAATCTAAGAAGCTGCTGCTAAATGCATACGGATATTATAATCGGCGATCAAATTGTGCCATCCACAAATTTTTGGGTTATGCAGGTAGGTGAAGTCTTTTTTTTTTTTCATGTCCAAGTGATGATTGACAGCTTAAACAACCGCGCATGTGAACTTTTCTGTGTAAACCGTCTTATCGCTTGTGCAAAAGGAACGATTACGGTTACATGTGCCTATCCGTCAAAAAAACGAAGGTGTTAATTTTCTTTTTGCGCTCTTTGGCTTCACCTTTGTGTCTAAGTGTCTAAAGTGTTTGTTTGCTGGGCAAACAGACCCCGGCCAGGACACACTTGTACGCGTCAAACATGACCGAGCGAGGTGTTCTTTTTAATTTCCCATTTGCTGCAAGAATACTTGTGCAAATATTGATCAGTGTCAAAAAAGACGAAAGCAAACAGATGACAGGTTGTTCGAAATGAAGAGAAAATGTAAACTCACTCGCTGACGGTGTTTTGAAGCGGATTTCGCCAAGTGCCCTCGCAATCACCACATTTACGAGCAATCGATAGAAGATAGAGAATAGTTTTCACTGTATCTTAAGTTTTTATCTTATCTGCAGACGGGGCAATCTCAGCTTGAGTTTACATATCCATTTACGATCGTTATTGATGTGTGTTTGCTTCCACCGCCGCGACCATTCATCGTCTTTAAAGAACGGAATTTAAATCCGTCGCCCCAGTCATTGGTCAAGTGTCAGTTTATCAATTAGTACAAACGATCTAAACGACACCAACAAATGGACGAAATTTGTCAAGACAAAAAAAAACCTAAGTCCCTCTTCCCACAGGTCTTTGTTTTCAGATTACCACTCGGTATTATCTTACGCTAAATGAAGCGGACGCCACTTGCTGGGCCGAGGGCTAGATGCGGGCACATGTCGCATCCGCAAGTTCGGAAACTCATTTGAATATCGATTCAGTTTCGATGGAGTTCAGGTCGGTTGTGTGCATTTGATGTGAACTCGGAGATAAAGATGCAGTCGCCAAGGTCACGGGTGGAGGGATGGGAATTTGATTTTTATCGAAGAAACACGCATATTCATTGAAGAAAGAGTCTCGATTAGGAATGCAAATCTGCTTGGGATTTTTCTTGGGCATCGGCACGTCAGCGCCCACATTTTTGGACGAGCTCAGGTTTTCCACTCAGCACCGGGAGAAAGTTCTGATGTAGTTTCGTGAAAAGAGAACATTTGTGTGACGACTGGGAGAATATTTGGTGTCCGATGGTGATACCGTGTTTTTCACTGAAGCTCACACATGGATTATGATGAGAACAGCGTGCGTCGATCACATTTCTTCTAAAATTGTGGCTAGAGGGCGGGTGGAAATTCCATGCAATCACTGCGACCTAGATTTCTTGTTTTCCTGTGATCTTCAATAATTGCTGGCTGGAGAGGCATGTTGATTGAGGCCCAGGTCCAATCCGGCGCGAATCAAAGAAGAATAAGAAGATCTTCAATGATTGCAGACAATTCGAACGATAGTCGACCATCGCCTGTCGAAGAACAATACAAAAGCAAGCTCCTAAGAGCATTCCCAAGGTCTGCAAATTTCTGGTGATCAGCTATGACAACTGATCGCGCAACGACTGTCAGTCGAGACTTTCTTAAATAAAAGTTCAAGTTGAAAAAAAAGCACGAGCACTACAGATGACTGCGAATACACTCCGAATCCTGCTGATTCTTCTCTATCAGCAAAGAGTTGGTTTCGTTCAGTTCTAGAGGTTGGGCAAGACTTTATTTCAACTGTCTCCTCTTAGCGATAACTTCCGACAAGATCGGTGTGAGGGAAAAATTGTTGTGGTCAATCTCCCTGTTGTATGTTCCTCTTGCATTTTCAGTCATTTGACGTCCCATGTATGGAGGATACTTACTGCATGTGGCTACTACTTATTAAGTCAATAGAAAAGTGAACAACAATGCAACTTTTTCCACCAGATCAAGGCTTCACTGATCAAGCACACAACGATGGAACTTTCATCGTCTGCCGATCGCCTGCTGATCGCACATTTATTCTGGATTTACATTCATCGAAAACACAGTTCACTGTCAAAGTCTTGTAAGCCCTCACAGTCGCTTAGAGCTGATCCTTGTTTTTTATTGAACCACAAAGTACATGGGATGTATTTATTTACGGAATAACACATCAAGCAAATGACCTCGACGGCTTTGCTGATGATTAACGTAGTCTCTTGTTGAAATGTTGTGTTGCAAGAGTACTACTTGTGGTGTGTCTGGGGGAACATCCTTTGATTGCAAGTAATCACATCAAAATAAATGGAATGCTCTTGAATCACGGGCTCTCTGATCTGATCTCTTAGGCCGGAGTCTGGTTGTGGCCGGAGTCTGTTGTAAATGTCTCATGCAATAATTGAATTTTTTGTACGGACATTCGACACCGTCTTGTTGAAAAAAACTTGCTGACACCATCAATAAACTTTCAATTTCTATAGAAAAAGTCGTCTTATCGTGCTGCGAGAGTAATCTTATTAGATTTTCACCGACACTCTCAGTGACTGCTTTGATATTGGCATTTGAACGGCAATTTTTCGGGCAACTCTGTGTTTAGCGTCTCCAGCTGATCGTCTCTTTGAATTTTTCAATAAATCTCTTCACAATTGAATAAGTCTAAGTTTAGATTAAAAAATATTCGCTGTCATCTGTGTTGCTCTTGTTCTGTTTTTTTTTTACAAAATTTGTAAGAAAAACGTACAAAAGGAATATTCATAGTGTTGCCCATCAGAAGCTATGAGTTTTTCAATGGCAACTTTTTACAATGACAGCAGCTTTCCAACGCATGTTCCAATGGAATAATACAAGTTACGCCATCTCTTGGCAAACCGCACGTTATATGCCTATAGACCTAATATAAAATGCACCATTTACTTGTCCCAGACTTTGAATTCTACTGATCCACTGAAACTAAAGAAAACAGGGAATTTTAAGAAAAATGTACAAACAGCTTGATCTTGCCGCAAAAGCTGACAATTGTTTTATCAAGTATCGCTCGACTCTTCTTCGAGGACAACAAATCAATTGTTTGTACGGTTGTTTCTACGAACACTGGACACCGTCTTGCTAAAACCACTTAGTAATAGTTTTCACAGAAGCAAAATACTCAGAATGAATGAGTTTTCTTTGCAAAATTTTGTAAGACGTCGAAGACTTGATTGATTTTGTGAACGTGGAACGAACAAGTGAATTTTTAATTTTATTTTTTGTTTAATTCCTAACTTAAGAAATCATAGGGAAATTCCAAAAATATTTTTGCTTGAGGTGATAAATCGTTTAAATTTTAAAGATCAGATTTGACTTAATGTTGACCACGCTGAGGATGTGTGCCTCCATGGGTAGCAGGCTGTCCATAAAAAGAATTCAATTCTTAGTCAGCACATCAACAATAACTTACATATTCAACCAAATGTAGCTAAAGGCCTTTGTTGCTTAAGCGTTAAGGCGTAAGAAGAGAAACATCTTTCTTCAGCTTTTCTGATGCTCACCCACCGAAGAGTATTAGGTCCATTACTTAGTTCGTGTGTTGCCCATCTGAAGCAATAATTTGTTTCCCACCTTTCTCTCAATTTGTGGATCCTACTACAAAAGAACTGCGCCGGCTTGGTAGCCAAGAATGAATCAAGCCATTTTAGATATTCTCCTCTGACCCACGCTCTCTCTGCACGAATAATGTTATAGACCTAAGTGCCACCTAAGACCACACTAAGTGATCGTGCTTGACTTTGATGTCGCGAATCATGCGTAAGCTGTCGAAACTTCGTAAAGAAATTGCCTATCCCCCCAAATTATAACATGGACACCGTTTGTTTGGAGAAGCTAATCACAAGAAGTGATGGCTCGTGGTCTTGTGGTTATGTGCGTCGTAGGTTCGATTCCTTGTCTGTGCGACAAAAATAATCTTCCTAATCTTTCGAATCACTGACAATGCTCAAAGTCAAGGCTTCTCAAACTTGGCTGCTCGGAGTCGTCATAAAATTGTAGGTTCCTTCCACTCGTGAGAGCACGCACAACACGAGTTTGCTGAGAAACTAGGCCCTGGCTCTGTATGCGCTGTAGCGCCTCCAGAAGAAAAGAGTAAGACATTTCTATCAGAATTTGCATTTTATTTTTCCAAAATTAACAGATAAGCCGACATCTTTCAATTACTGTGTCTACATTCATTCACAGTGTGCCAACATTCAGAACATTGTGTTGGCCGGTTGCACATTCGAAAATGCTTTTAAATTCTCCTTTTATCTTTCTTTGGTAATTCCCAAGTTTAAATATGCAAATTTAAACATAAGCAATTGACGTTTAAAAAGTGTTCATTTGTCCAGCACGTACGGGTTGCGACTCCTTTCTGAGCGAACATTAGTTCACAAGCAGAAGTGTTTGGGGTTTATTTGCAGACAGTCTTTGTTAACATTTTGAGCATTTCTCTCACATTGCCGGTTAGTGTTTGAGCTGAAATTTTGTGCTAAGCCATTTCGAGTAAGACTTCCAAAAGTCCTAAGTATTGAGTGAAGTTCGACAATTTTTTGGAAAAAACCTTGTAAATATCGCACCATATTTCATATCTGGTTGAACTATGTTCCTTTCATTGACATCATTCAGGGAGAGGATAGATATTGTGTAGTCTTAAGGAAATCGACGAAGCATGACACAATAAGCTTTTCGAATTTATTTGAGTCTCCTTTTTAATGACATCTCCATGGAATCTTCCGGAGAGGTAAAGACAATATGGGAATCGCCAGAACAGGCACCACCACCATTCATCTATTCCTCCATTAAATCACTGCCTGATGTCAATTTAAATGCCGACGGCAAAGCACACGTCACAAGATCTTCAATTGTCACCCGCAAGTGCGAGTCTTGGTAGGCAAATGGTATTCGGACTGGGTTGACAAAGTGTCCATAAGACTTCAGGGATGCTTCTAAGGACATCGCCTGTTCGTCCTGATCAATGATCATAATTCAAGATCATTTTTTCTGTTTAGACAGTGATTGGGGATTCTGACTTTCGACGCAAACTGTCTAAGTACATCCTTAAACAAATTACTTTAGGTAAATCGACAGACGAGGGGTTAGCCACGTCTCATTTATGGAAGTCTAGTTGGGCCAGTTGATAGTATACGGACACTATGTTTTATAGTGAGTTCCTGTTTCTATTCTAGACGTCTCGGTATTGACACGTACTAGTCGTGCGTCCGTGTAGTCCAGTTTTTGTATGTCACCTAAACAGTCGGTCAGTAAAATAATACTATGATGATCCTCATCCTTTGAGTGGTGGGGGCTAGATGTTGCTTCTCGATTGGTTCTGCTGCTAGGGACCCTTGATTTCCCCATATCCCTGCTGTCCCTGCTGAACACTATTATTTTCCTGCGACCTGGCTTGTGGTCCCTTTTTATTTTATTTTTGTTTTTTAATTCACTTACTTACATGCTAGACAAAAACTAACATAACTAACTCAACAAATGCTCTTTTATCTAACCTACTGACCCTATACCGGTACTCTAAGGCCTGAGCCTGCTTGGCCTAGAATACTGGTAAGAAACTTGGCTACATATGCTTGTGGTCCTATGCGACACTACATGAGAGTCTCTATTTTTTTCGAGACTACCTGAGGGTGCGGAGGACGCGACACCGACGTCTTTTGGCACTACTTGAGGGTACAACGATCACTTTGCGTTCCTGGCGGGTTCTGGGACATAGACAATGTTCGATTTTTTTTCGCACTTAAGAGGTTCATCGAATTTAAGCTCGCGAATGAAAATTGCACTACTTTAGGGCTTCTACTTTCAAACGCGCTGCCTATGTCCCTGCTCGGGCACCAATCAAATTCAATTCAATTCAACTCCACCTCAAATATCTAATAACTGCTGTCGCTGCAATTTGGCACCTTGATGTGAGCAGCGGCTGACCTCCAAGGCATATTTTTATTGCTTCATCAGCGATCTTGAATTTAAATTGTATTCAGGGTTGGCACAGTTAAAGGGAAACCGAAACAAACTAAATTTTGTTTGAAATTAAACGTCTTCCTTAGAGCGTATCTCATAGCCCACATCAATAGTTCAAGCCCGAGAGTGCAGATCACGTGTGGTGGCTAACTTAATCTCGGCTCATTGAGGTTGTGGACGGCCGTTCGTTGCAGACTGTATTTCAGGGTCTTCCTTGTGTATGCACCTACACAGCACTAGATGAGAGATGAGGATCGTTATTCTGTGACTGTCTGTCTTATTTCACTTTCTTACTAATAAACACGACCTGCTATTGGTTATAAGCCAGTTCGAATCATTTAACTGGTTTTCAGATCTGGCCCAGCCACCAACTGCCGTTGTGTTCAAATTAACGTCGCTGTTACTGAAGTGGACCAACATGTCTAAGTGTACCGTCGATTTTCCTAGCAACTCATTAACCTAACCTCCTCAGGATCGCAGTTCCAAAATACAAACGGTTTTTGACGCAAATCAAGTCATGGCTCGAGTTTCTACCACGATCCGTTTTCAAACACATGTCCTTTCTGATTCACTCTATCGTTGTCCAGTCTCTTTGATACTCAAGAGGCTGGTTCGTGTTGCTATTTGAGTCGATTGTGAAAAGGGATCCTGTTTATTAACCGTGCAGTAAAATCGTCAAAATCGTGGCAACGCTGCTGACGTTGTGAAACTTATTGAGGGAGTGGAACCTTTTTTGGTTCTATTGCGTCCCACTTCATGTTGGTGTTGATGTGTTGCTCGGACATCCTAATCTCTCTCTTTATAAACCAGAGAATGGATTTCAGAGCAATATTTGTTTGTTCCTTGAGGTCTTGAAAGACATTTTCTCAAAGTGTTCTATGAATGTCTCAACTGGCAGAAACTATGGGAGTGACAGAGGTAGTGGGGAGCTCGTTAGCTAGTCCCATTTTCATTGAATGACACTTCAGGTATAACTACCATTCTTAGCGACTTTCTAGCGCCTTGAAGGAGCTTTTCGGTTTTTGCTATGTTCATCTTGAGCCACAACATCCGAATGATCACTCGAGTTATAAACTTTTTCTTCGACATCCACATGTGGTGGTTCAATATGTGGTCATCCCAGGTTTCCACATCGGTCGGTTCCATCCACTGCTTCGTTGCCGCTTGGGCCCCTTTTACCTGGTACCTACCCAGCACAGTTTAATCGAATATGCTGTACGTTGAGAACTTTGTGTTCTTTGCAGCAGCCTGCGACTAGCAAAGACTCGATGTCTATTGCCAAAATTGCCGCTTGGTAATGGTCCGGTGATGTTATTCTGGCTGCTTCCTTGCATGAAGACCTCTTACATTAACATCGACATCGACATCGAAGTTGGCTATCCTTTGCAACTGTGCTGTGAACGATGGGCCACAGACCATACGTACGTATTAGACTGACAAGGAAGCTTAGAGCTGCATTTGAATTAAGCGTCGTAGCACATGGACAAAATAAGCAAACTTAGTCCTCGAACTGATGCCAGGTTAGGTCAACGCAACCGTGGCCAGGCAATATCGTTCAGGATGACGAACAAACCTTCCAATAAGCTGCTCAATGTGCTCAATGTCGTGACTCAGAACGCGTCAAATCTCATTCGCGATCACTCTTCTTCCCTCTCCAACTAAACTGCCTTCTGCTGTTGTTTCCCCTGTTTCTTCCCAGTCATTCCAGTTCCTCCCTTGAAACTAGAGAAAGTCGACAAACAGACCTCCTCCACACTCCGATCCATTTTGAGTCGTTTTGCAAAAGTACCACTTCATCACATAAATTTGCTTAAATGCATGAGAAGTAGCCAGTCATTTGCATCTCGTCCCCCCAAAAAAAAGCCTACAATCCCCCGGTGTCCCTACACAAGATATGGATCACCCCGCTTACTCGGTTTAAATTAAGCCCGATTTATGTGACGATATACATATTGATTGCTCATCACACAAGCGATGGCCATTTGCCCGACTTACCGGCACAAGCTACACCGCCGCTTGGTGAATAAATTAAAACCGAAACCGCGATGCTGGTGTGCGCTGCTTTGCCGGTGGGTGAGGTTAATGCAAATGAGGGTTGTCGGCCGGCCAAAAAACAGGTGCCATCCCGAGTGCAGACACATGGCCGATCTCCGACAAGAGTGATTGCAGGGCTCGATTCGAATTTATTACCGCGACAATTAGCGCGACAAAAAATACCGCCGCTTCACTCGAATCGGCCCCAATTGACGGGCGAAAACCGAAAACAAAACCAATAAACATGAAAGGGGCCGCCACAATAGATTTCGTTTATTTTTTAATTTTTCGTCTTGCCAGTGCTCGTACTTATTCAAACATCGTTTATCTCGTGTAGTTTCGAATTTCCTTATCAGCGGGCCGCCCTGTCAGTGTCACGAAAAGAATGAGAAACATTGTCTCCTGGAAATTCCGCTGGGCAGAGATAAGATCCACGAGATCGCGAGTGGGGTCGGAACGATCGATCGAGTGTGCGGGGCAACCCGAGGCAAGGCATGCGAAATCGATTGAGCCATTGAATCGAATTTCCCCAGAGCTACCGCCTTCCGCCCAGCGGAGAGCTTTTTCACGCCTCTCTCGACGCAGGGCCGGGAGCATGCAAATGAGGATCGGCACGCTGCGCCATAAACAACCAGATTTACATGGATTAACCGCGGCGCGCAAGGAATTAAGCCTCGTCACCAGAGTCCACCGTCGAACCTCCTCGAGCAGGCACCGGCTTAGATGTAAATTCTAGACGTTCAGACTGGCCGGGCGGCCGACGGGGAATGACTTTCGCGGCACTCTTCATAATTTTCCCATTTAATTGCTGATTTATCTGCAACTCCCCGCCGAAGGGGAAAATCAAATTAATTTGTTGTACATAAACTGCTCCCTGGACGTCGCTGGACGATCCCGTGGACCGTTATGCTGGCGTGACATTTCAATTTTCAAAAAAAAGAATAGTTCGGCTCGGCTGGAGCAGGTGCCAGCCGAAGGTGTCGAACATCGGCTCTGATTAGGTGGTGTCGGGGCGCATTTGCATCTTCGGAATGGGCTTATAAATTGCTTCGAGAGCTTAAGTCCGAGCTCGCTCCTGCGACTATTGAATCCGATTAGATGGGAAGCGCTTGGTGAGGACAGGCGTCGGCCATCGATTGGACGCAGTTCGTTAGGGCTGCGGTGCTTGTGTGCTGCTGGGTATTGTTGTTGACACAAGGGACGACACGACATGGGGCATAACGATAATGTTCCCGAAAAACAAACGAACGATCAAGATGTTTGAACTAATCGATTTGTAGCCGGCCAACTGTGGGAGAAGGAGCTGGTGAAGAGAAGACTCTGTGACTTTTCCCACCGAGAAGAGGAAAGGAGGGTTCCTTGGGAAGAGTGAGACCATTTGGGGGGCACGCATAACATCTGATTGTCTTCGACTCAGAGTCCATATTGTGTTGGATTTGAGGAAGACGATTGTGATGGAGCAGGCGTGTAAAGAAGGTCGGCGACTAACTCAGCGCGTGAAACTGGAGGCAGGTGACAACAGATCTGAGAGAAAGTGCATACTGGACTGCAACGCCACGCGAAATGATCATGCTGCTCTTAAGATCGATCGTGAACTAGAGATATTTGAGGTTTTCGTGTTCGTTCCAATCATGGTCCACTGGGCTTATATAGTTGAGTGGGAACTAGATTTAGTTAATCTGAAGGTATTTGGTTGTTCGTTTTTGAGGGCATCCCATCCCCCAGGAAGTATAAGCGGGCTACATTGTGTCGGTTGCTCAGATTTGGCCGCCGAACCTATGCGACAGCACAGTCAACAAAGTGGTGTTTCGTTCATGTAGGACTCTTTGTCTTGGCGGTGTTCGAAAGTGAACGGGTTGGTGCCGTTTAATGCGGTGTTCCTCTTGACTGTGGGACCATCTCGGCTTGGGTTGGCAACTTAGGTCCTGTTGGAGATATATAAAAGGCCTTTGCGTGGCTCAATCAATTCAATCCAGCCAACATTCTAGTAAGGAATCATTCAAAGTGGGCACTGAAGTTGTCACCTGATGTGTCACTTGTTCGTTCTTCTTTGCATTGCGCTGCAGTCCGGTGTGGATCTGGGCCTCAGTCAGCATTTCTCCCCATCTAGAACGATCTTGGGCTAGGCGCCTTCAATTTCGTACAGCCAGCTGATTCACTACAAAAAAAATTATGAAACTCGATGTGATGCACAGGAGGATTCGAGTACGAGTTCGATCTAACTTGGGCCTTTATGACTTACAACGACCTTCGGTGGAGCTAGGAGATGCCGTTTACAACAGCTGCAGCTTTTCAGTTTTGGTAAGCGAATGGAGCCTTTCAGAGGAGACCTATTGCATGCGAATGAATAGAATTGAAAAATATCATGACATTCTCTATATACAAGTTAGAAGAATGAACAGACTGCGAATGCCAACATTGAGGCAGTGACTGACTGAAAATGGAGAATTCCTTACTTCGTCAAGATCATTGTGATGTGCGAGTTTGATAGAAAACAACAAGTGAAAAAGGTAAAAGGAGAGCACGACTGTGACTAAAACAGTTGCCCGTAAACGATTATTGGGACAAAGAGTTAGGGACAGAATCGGGTATAAGGAATGTATGAATGCCAACATAGAACACTGTGGATGAAGGCAAGTGCAACGTCGTTGCTGAGAGACTGATTGTCACCGAGTCTTTGTTTGGGTTGTCAAGATGTAACTTACGCGATTTTACGCAAGAACCTGTGAATTTATGCTCTCAGTTCTGCTTAGTTCAGATTGTCCAGTCCTCTTGGAAAAATTCCAGAGGTCCTATACCCCTACTCAACGTCGCCTGTAAGATCTTGTCCAGCGTACAATGTAAACAGTAGAATCTTTGAAACTTCGGCTTCAGGCCAGCCAAATTGACTATAAGATCGATGCGCTTCACATTCTCATCGATTTGAGATTGGCCCCCTACAACAGAATTCCATGCGATGGCCAATTCGAAATCCATCATTTCCCATTGACGAGATCTTTCGATTGCACTGACTAGGCAACAGATTTGTTAGAAAATGCCAATTACTTTATTTTTTGCAACCAGAGAGACTCCTCTCTTCCAATCCAAACCTTTCGGGCAACGCAACAGAGGACGCCCGCGTTTAAGGTGGCGCGCCCAAGTGGAGAAGGACCTCAACCAACTTGGTGTTGGAGAGGCATGTTGGTTTAGGCCCAGGTCCACCTCTGACTGTAGCACCACACAAAGAAGAAGAAGAAGAGGAGTCTGCTTGGCACTGGGTTGCTGTCCATTGGTTTTCGCAATTAGCTCGTTGTTTTGATCAAAATGCACGATGCCACTGCATGTATGACGTGATCTTACATTGCGGCTTCAGCTCTGATGATATTAGAATTGAGCTGGGTAATAAATAAATTAATTTTGTAATGCCCCTGAGTTCCTCCAAGACCTTTTATACGGTCGACCATGACATTCTCTGTACAAAGGTTTGAGCCGTTCTTCAAATTCTCACCACTTGCCACAAGTTTCTTACAGTCTTAATAGAAGGTCGCAATGCGTAGATAATGAAAGGCTAGTTCATATATTTCCGAGTTCCACGAGATGGGTCCCTCAGGGCTCAATTCTCGATCATTCACTTTTCTCGCTATACCTCAATGAAGTTTCTACAACAATCAAGCATAGTTCCTTTACATCGAACTTTGCCTTAACTGCCCAGTCTCCAAGAAGGAAACGATGAACCAAGAAAGTTGAATCTTGGGAAAGTGGAAACATTTCAAGTCTAAATCCAGAATCAAACTCGAACTTTAGAAAAAAACTGGTAAAATGAACTTACATTATGTAATTACAGCAAGAACTCAAGGGAAGCTATGGGTTTTCCTATATTTCTCAACTCCATTCGATCATAGTCCGATCACCAAAACGCTACCATTGGCAGAATACATGGCACTTTTCACATTCTTTGTTCATCACAACGCTTCAAACCAATAAATGCGAAACTGCTCCTCGCCTAAGTATTCATTCCTATCATTCCTATCTTAGTATAGGGAAGCGAAATCTCTTACAATGTTGATTACTTCACGAGAAGAAATTAAAGCATTGCGTATATCGATACCATCGTGGTGGCGTTGTGGGTACGTGCGTCGACCCCAACCTCGACGTCGTAGGTTCGATTCCAGCTCTAAGTCACTGACAATGCTCAAAGAGTATTTCCTGTCTAGAAAAAGCTTCTCAAACTTGGCCGTTCGGAGTCGGCATAAAACTGTAGGTCCCTTCCACTCGTGAGAGAACAATAGCACGCACAGCACGAGTGGTTGCTGAGAAGCTAGGCCCTGGCCCCCTACGGACTGTAGCACCACCCATATTATTATATATATTATTATATCCATACCATTGGTTTTGTTTATAAGATGCGTAGTTTTCGAGACATGTCTATGTTGATCAACTGATTGCCCATCGGTGTGTATCATTCTTCCACGATTTCAAGCAAACAAGAGAGTTCTGAACTGACTTCGATCTGACTTCGATCCCCTATATCTCATACGTCCCACATTCCCATTCATGCGAGGCACGCCTGCCTTAACTAGGACTGAACCTTTTTCGTTAATGACACCCGTTTGTAGAACACGTTATGATGATACACAAAATATTTTAAGATCCCTCTAAACGCCTGGTCACTCAAAATTATTAAAATACATACAACTCCCCTGCGAGAACAAAAAAATAAAAAAATAATGTAAACATAAAAAAATACTCATAATTCATTAAATGAGGCACATAATTCCTTACGTTCGCTCAGCATTGAATGACGTTTCAGTTTGGAGGACGGCGAAACCGCAGAACACATTTATTACACTGCACGTCAATGCGTAACCCTGTATCGCACACGGGTGACTTATCAGAGCGAAGGAGAGCTGGTCTGTACACGGAAACATGTGCGATGACCATCACCTCCTGAGAACCCACAAGTAACAGCAGCAAATGTGTAAATGAAAAATGGGTGTCTTTTGAGCTCAATTTAAATAGCTACAGTCTTGGCTAGCTTTTCATGAAACTCAAAAAATTCTGAGAGCATGTTGAATATTCACACAAAGGCGTGTGCTTTCACATAATTTCAGGCACTTTTCTTCAGCTAAAGTTGCACAATTTTTGCAGAACGTGGACGCTCTGAAAGCCTTATAGATGGACAGGCTGTTATTAGCAGACAGACTGTTGTTAGCAATATTCCCGAAGCAAGCACTTAACACGATCCCACCTTTCTACAATCGAGGGCAGTCAGCATAGTCAAGCTTGCCAATCATGGGCATTTGAAGTCTATCGAGCCTTCCTCCCATCGAGCCAACAAGCAGCAAGTAAAGCGCTTGAATTTGACACAACAGTCTTAAAATGCGAAATGAACTTAAGTTTGCGCGGTTCTACTTGGTTTCGCTCTGAAAACACACGTCTTTAGACACAAGTAGGCCGATGTCTGACAGTCGATGGCGTACCCTTACCGAAGCGACAGCTCCTTAGAAGGAGGCCATGTCACCGCGAATGTGATGGCAGCAGCGCCTCTGCTGCCTTCCCACAGTCGGAGTCTCTAGACACCCGCATGTCCTCAACACATCTCGCAGCTGACCTTGTCCCTAATCGCCCAAAATCGCAACGTTCGTCTGCATGATTCCATATTCCGGTCAAACAACGGTAGCTATCCAAAGAGTCGTTTCCTCCCCCAATCACAGTCCAATCAGTTATGCAATAAAAATCGGCCCAGGCCCAGCCGCCGCACAGAAGCTGATAAAATCATCCCATTACCCCGACGTCTGGCTGGATATTGTCAGCCCCCCCTCAGAATGCAAACCGATAGATACATATCCGTGCAAGTAAATTAAAACGAAAAATCAATACGAAATCCCATAAAGTCACCGGCACGGCCTGAATCAAAACAAGAAACACAATAAAACGAATCAATTGAATAATCACCGCCACACACCCACACACAGCCACTAGACAGCGCTCAATTAAGTCGTGTGCGATTTTAAACATCCGTCAGAGTGGTGAGCCACCCCGTGCAGCCGAGCCGCGGCCCTCACCCGCACGCCGGGCGGCCAGGCGGCCGTGCGCCCCTCCTCGTGTGGCCCTCAACCGCTCGCAGCGCGATCGCGTATCGGGGTAATTAGTTATCTCTCGAATGGCTTACTTCCTCAATAGCGGTAAATAACTTAATTATTTCGAATACACACCCATTTCGATCGCAGAAATCCAGTTTGATTGGGTGACTGGCGAACGGCCAAGTCCATTGGGCCGCTCTTGAGGAACTTACATCGCCGCTACCGGACACCATCACCAGCTCCGCGCGGTGCAGTCACTCACACACTCACCGGCACACTCGCCGATATCGGGGCAGCAATTTGTCAAAATTAAAACGTCGGCCGGCTGTCAAATTGAAATGACAGAACACGATGTGGAAGTGAACAAGTGATTTAGCTGCGCGCTTATCCGGTTTGACCCAGAGCTCCTTGGAGTGCGTTCAGTGCGCTCCGCATCTGGCGGGCAAACCGGCACGAGTTGCGCGAGAGACGCCACCGGCCAGCGTATTGGGCAGGCGCAGTGGTGGTCGAATTTTGGCTGAGTTATGCGGTGACAGGGTGTCACGCGATTCATCGGTTGTCTGCTCTCGCGAAAGCGTGGCCTCAGCTGGTGTTGATTTCGTATTCAAATTAAATCTGTTCGAGAGTCACTTCTCCGGCTCGCAGCTGACGCAGGGGTGTCAATAAAAATGACTAATGTGACGTTGGTCTTGGGGTATTTGCATGATGAGTCGAACACGGTTCGGTCATCGTCTGAGATTGCGACCATGTGCATGATGATGTGGAGAAAGCCCAAGAGTCACAGTTAAGTGGTGAGCTTGAGTTGAATGTGAGGGACGCTTGGATTTGTGGGAGGCTTGCAAGGACTCATGAACATGCAAGTTGTCTTTTACTGATTGCTCTCGGGCACTGACACAGTCGAGAGTAAGCTGTGTCAAGTAGCAGCGGGGCACTAGAGGTACGTTGGGACTACGAAACTGCAAGAGAATTCTCGTACTTTGTCGAGCAAAAAGATAACCAAAGTATGCACCAGCTTGACGTTGATATTGTCGAAGTACTCTTTAACCTCAAATTGACTGAACCACGTTATCAGATCCCAGACTCACAGCACAATGAGAAATAGATAGCCCATAGCTCGGCTAAATGTTACTAATAAATGGTATGTATCATCGTTCAAGTGGCCGCTTCGTCTTCACTGGAGAGCTGCCATCCGAGAGTCCAAATCGGGATGACATCGGCGGTGGTGAGTCTTGTGGACTTTGAGTACACCAGTCGGCACGTGGCTGCGTCTTAAGGAATCCCAATAATCCCACGATCGCGATGGATAGTTCACGTCGGCGCTAGATTCGCCCCCAAAGTGACATAATAGCATTAGCGCCTGTCCTGCTGGACCACATTCTTTTTTGGCACTTCATTTTTTCGCGTTCTTCATAGAGAGCGATGCCGACATCTTAATTCGAAGGGGTACATAACGATGATGTTGCAAGCACAACAGTGACCTACTGTGGATGCTTTCCTAATTGGTGCATGTCGTGTCTTCACTTACAACTGACAGCGAACAGATGGCGTTGATTGTGATCGTTCCCTTTTAGCACGTGGTTCAGTTTGGTCTTGAACGTAAGTAATTCCAAATCTTGGAGCACAATTTACCGAATTGATGTCTCGAAAAGGACCAGAGATCTTGAGTTCTCCTGCATACCTCGTTGCACAGACCATTAATTTTATTGTTGCCTGATGGTTGAACTCGAATTTGATGACGGCCGTAGTATGGTGCCAAAGAGAGCTTTTATAGTAAATGTTCGTCATTTGTATATGTGATGCTTGACGGTGTAGTGATCTGTCGTCAGTGTCTGATAATGTAGGGTTGTGGTTTGAGGCCTCATTTTTGTAGGTCCTTTTGAAGCCACGTCCATAGTCAAGAAACGTAACGACAGATAAAACAACAAGGCCGGGGTGAACTTTCAAAACCGATTTGTACCAATTGAACAATCCATTATCGCCTCCCAGGGCCGTCTTTCTCTTCGTCAGATGGCGCTACAATCAGCGGCGGACTTGGAAGAACAAACAATAAGCTGCCTCCAGTTACGCACACTCAGTTGATTCCACATGTGCACGACCCTTTAATGCGGAGCATGCTCTCTTGCGCTGTCCCACAAGTTCGCCGTCAAACACATCTCAGTACCTTCCTTCAAGCTCCATGCCACATAAAATGCGTTCACTGAAAAAATTCCGCATTCAGATGTGCTGAATTTGAAAGTCGGACAAATGCTCCTTGTATAAAAGATTAAAAAATGAAGTCATAACTTAAACCCGTCTTCTTCTCATGTCATTCACCGACTTCTGCCTACCTTGTCATGACATGCTTCATTTTTTAGGTTTCTCGCATCATTCGGAAACAGTGTCGAGATTCTGCGTAGATTTTGTGCTATAAATTCTCATATTGCCTGCAGTTAAGGCAATGATTTTTATGATAATGAATTTATGGTCATCCGAGTAGATGATATCATAAGTTTGCTTGCAGATTGCATGCACATTGTTTCCAAACGTCTTGTCAGAGCTTAGCTTTTGAACTCAGAAATGTACACGAAGGAAGAACAGGGCATGGGTCCAACTGAACATTTGCCTTTGGTATGGCGTGGTGCCCAATACTTTCTTTTTGAACTGAACAGCCATGCCGTCAAGAGATAAGCGACAGCTAATGACCAGCTTACGGCTTAGAGACATCATATCTAGAGCCTGGCTGCCTAAAAAGTCTTAGAAAATGCAAAGATGAGTCTCGCTTATCGCCATAATCTCCACCTGAAACACACACTAGGTACTGATCTGGAAGACTTCTCGGTGCCTATTCTCATAAGACTTGCTACACATCGAGCTTTCAGCCGTTTAGTCAGTCACCCAATCTTATGTTGCTTTTTTAACATCTGCTGCATTTTTTGGCAGACGCTTAATTCCAACAGTTCTGCCTCGGTCAATAGATCCAACTTCTCTCTTTACAGACCTCATGTCGACATCGAAGTCCTGAGTAGGCTAGGATCTAATAGAATGGCTTCAGAATGCATACGACGGATAGAAGAAGTGACGGAAGCTAATCAATCGTTATGACACTAAGTCATTCGAGGTTAAGACGTAATATTTTGATATTTTATTATATTCATAATGAAGGCACATGGCGTTGTGGGTATGTGCGTCGACCTAAGCCTCGACGTCATAGGTTTGATTCCTGATCTGTGCGACATAAACAACTTTCACAGCCCCACCTTTTCGAGTCACTGAAAATGTTCAAAGTGTATTTCCCGTCTACAAAAGGCTTCTTAAACTTGACCGTTCGAAGTCGGCATAAAGCTGTGGGTCTCTTCCACTCGTGAGAGAACAATAGCACGCACAACACGAGTGCTTGCTGCGAAGCTAGGCCCTGGCTTTCTACGGGCTGTAGCGTAATCCAAATTATATATAGAGGAATCTCCCTAAGTCGAATTTTTTGTTTGTCAAATTTTGGCATATTCTCCCCAATTATTCATGGAAAAAAAACCAACCTCTTCACATCGAGTGAACATTCGACTTGGGAGTCTTCTTTGGCTGGCGCGTCTGGGTCTCAGTTAACATGCCTCACCATCTAACCCCGTCTTGTCCTAGTTGCTTTCGGTGACTCACGTTCAACATATTCAGCTCCCCTTATAGCTGCGGGCGCCACCGTAGGCGTGGTCCCCTTTACAGCGTTGTCCCTCGGGGTTGGAGGCGAAGACTTTCCGGGCCGGAGCATTGGTGTCCATTCGCTCTACATGACCTGGCCATCTCAAACGTTGGACCCGAAGAATAGGTGCATGCCGCTGTACAGCTCGTCGTTCAGTCTCCTCCTCCAAACACCATCCGTACATACGAGACCGAAGAATTAGAAGTTGTCCCCGGTAATCATTCATCACACACGCACAAGCCCGTGTCATGAGTCAATGTACGCATAAAACCGAATCCGCCACCATCCCCCATCGTATCCTTTTTGCAGCAAAACGGCAATAAATTTGCGTCAAAATAATTCGCGTGGTCCATTTGTCAGCCACGGCTAAACGATTGCCTGCATCTATTAGCCCGATAAGCAGTATCCTGTCCGGTTACAAATCTCATCATTAACACTCGTCGCCGCTCTTCGTCTAGTCAAAATACAAAAGACAACAAAACAAAAATCGTAAGAAAAATAGTTTTCACCTCAAATCCAGCTAAATACTCACACGCCGCGATAAATAACAATCTGCCCCCTCCCCCCGTCCATTTAAATACAAATATTAGTTTTATTCATGAATCTCGAACAAAACGAGCGCTCCTCAGCGCCGCACTGCCGCAAACCTCAAGCGTCCATAATTTAAGTCATATCCATCGACGGGACCATCGCTTAATAGCCTTAAGCGCTCCGCTCAACACTCGACCTGCCAGAGCGGTGCGGTGCCGACCCGAACTAGCTGTGTGTCTTTAAGCGATTTACTGAATGGAAACGATATCGAAAACTATCAAAAAAACCGAGCCAACACAACAAAGCAACGAATGATATACGAAAAACCTGAATCGATTGATATTCAATAATTCGTCGTGTGTAGGCGTCGAAGCTGAGTTTCTTAAAGCGTCACTCGCGAGGCGACACAGTCGACACTATTTGTGGCTGTTCCTATACCCGGCCTGATGGTTGTCACAGAGTGCTGGTAGTTGGTGCTGCTGCCGATTCGCCTGTCATATGGTATTTCAGCTCTGCGTCATGATTTAGTGGTAATTCGATCGTGTTACGTTTGTGTTCCCTCCTCCTTTTCATTAGTTTACGATTTAATTTGTGGTTAATCATCAACAGATGCGCGCCGAGATGGGTGCTCGGTGAGTCGAGGGGCGGCTGCTGTGCGATCGCTCGTTTAATGAGTCCAAACGGACGGTATTGTTGCTGATTGAGTTACGATCGATAAAAGATACTTAGACGTCGTTTGGAGATCACCACAATCGATCTAGTTCGATGTTGTTGTGCGGACTTGGGGGAATTTGTGGGGGCTATTGACAGCTTTTGAGTGCTGGAGTGCATAGCTAGAGGGATTGGATGCGGTATTTATGACATCTGCGGGGGCTGTTGGTTTGGAATTTTGACAGAGGGACAGTGTCATCAGGGGAAGTGGACGCGTCAATTGTGCTCTGGGAAACTATGCACGTCGCTAGAACTGAAGGACAAGGCGTTCAAGGGGTCTGCTGTGTGACAGAAGCAAGATGAGCGACGAGAATGAAGATGGCACAAAAATTGCGGCGAATGGAGCTTAGACCACGACAAGTGATGCGTCTACTCTGACTGTGGCTCTGCCTTCCTGTCAAAATTTTGAACCAACAGCTCCCGCAGATGTCGTAAATATCGTGAAGCTGCGAGAATGAAGCTCAGTCCATGACCAACTTCTTTCGACATCCCTCCACTTTCCAAAGCATCGTCGATCCCCACTGCAGAGCAGTCACCGCAGAGCAGTCACCGCATTGCAACCACTTCGTTTCGCCGAAGAGATGCGCGCAGGTTTTGTGGCAAAACTCTCTACGCACTCTCACGCTCAGACCCGCCAGCCTTCTCCAAACCACCAAAGTGGCAAATTTTGCAATTATTTTCCACGCATGCGTCACCTCCACTCGCGTCGTCGACCAAGCCCTCGCGTAATTAAAAGCAGAAATAAAACCGTCCCCAGTTACCGGGACAGCCGCCCCACCGAGGCGACAACGCAACGCGGCCAAGTCAAAGTTCAACAAACGATTTATTTTAATGCGCCTGTTTTCCCTACACACTTTCACACTTTCATCGGCGTCAGCGACGATAAAGTGCTGTTCACCTCTCTCTAGCGCGCAATTATTGACATTTTCAGTTATTGGCTGGTCAGAAGAAAACAGACCTTCGCCCGGTGCTCACAGGTGATCACAGTCCACCGAGCGGACCGACTCCATGGTGCGCCAGATTGTGAATCACACACACACGCGCGCGCGGTCACAACCTAGAGAGGAACATAATAAAGTTCGCGGATCGGATAAAACTGAATTTTAATTGAAATCGCGTCGGAACGGAATGTAGGTAAGTAGGGCTGCGCCATTAAATTCATTATTCGGCCGCACACACCGAGCAGCGCCCGATGGACCGTGTGAGCGAACTAGGAGCCGCCTCGCCGATGACGCGCGGATAAGCCTCCAACACACACACGAGTGGGGATGATGATCGATCGCGTAGTGCGCAAGAGGGAAACCTAAAAATTAGCCTACGGCACATCTTGTACTCGCCGTACTCCGTAATGTAACCGGATTGACCTAGTGAGGCCAAAAATAATTTCTTCTTTCACTCGAGATGTTGTTACTTCCCATTGGCACCTCTCCGGGGGGAGGGGGGAGGCTGGTGGGGAATCGAGTAACTTGTTGTTGACCGAAATGATCAGGTGGTATGTATCTCTTATCCATTAGATGGCGTTTTTTTGTATCTTCTGTTTGCGATCGATGTTCTCCCGGAGGGGGGGTGGACTAGGGGGATCTCGTGTCCCCGGTGGGTGGGTAGATGCACGGTTTGGCGGTGCACCTCGAACACGAGCGTGATCGCTTGTCCCTCGGGAGAACAGACATTCCACATATTGACGTGCAGTCAAAATAACTGCCTCCACCTGCTGTGGCTCGAGTGAGCGATTATTTGATGGAAAGAATGGAGGTTTTGACCTCGCTGAGCAGAGGTTGTGGGAATTTCGATTTTATTACAGTGATTGGACGACGTCCGCTGTAACAGAGATCCCTGCAGCGGGTGTCGTGCTCAGTAATGTCAGTGTCATGATGAGGTGTTCAACGATTTCTCTGCAGACGACAGATAATTGAGGAAGAATCAGCGTCGAAGTGTGCTCGTCCTTTCATTGGCATTGGGTCTCCGTTCATCTCCGTCTCCGTCTGGACTGGTCCTAGCGCACTTTCTACACAAGAATTGGCACCAATTTGGGTGCCGCAATGAACTAGACATTCACACTGCTGAAGAGCACGAAGAAAATACGAGCACCACCACCAACTACTGGTCTGGTTGACGGCGTCCATAGTTACCAGTTACTGCATGACACAATGGATAAGACATTCAAACGGAAAAAAACCAGCCGCCACCAACTAATCCTTGAGTTGTCACCGTCCATGTGTCCATGTGTCCATGTCTCCGATTCTTGCATTCCTTCCAAGCACATCAAGTTGTACAGGATGACGGAAGAGAAATTACCTGCATTTGTCCGCGTTGGCATCCAACCGAGGCCCAGATGAGAAATTTCTGATAAGACTGACATTTTCATCACATGCGATGGTGGACAAGACTCCATTAGAATGGTCCCTCAAACTGATATGCAAATCTCATTGACATCGGTCGAACCATGCGGCTCATGGGATGGCTGGTTTGCCTTGAGATCAGAGCAGCTATGTGCCTGGTGTGAGTTAATGACGAGAGGAGGTGTATGTTGCATACAAGAACCAAAAATATCCTTAATTCAAGCGTCACAGAGGCTAGCACTTTGAAATGATGCTGAAACTCGACTACACTCAGTCTGTTCTAAGTACCAACGGAACACTATCTCTTCTTGGCACGGCGATCGGACTGCCTTGCCCAGCGTTGTTTCCTTGGCCTTAATAGAGCTCACGTTCGAAGATAATGCTTGAGCCTTAAAGAGCTCCAACACAGAGTCAAGTACACGCCCTTGGCTTTTTCGAGAGAAAAGTTGTGTACTCGCACTTTGGTCTTGCTTGGGTTAATGCCTAAACGGGCTGTAGACTGGGATTAGTCTAGCTAGACATATACACTTCAGGTCGACATGTAGAGCCACCTAATTGTTGACTAATCTTAAACTGCGCCCCAGTGGGACAACAGACCAACAGAGAACAACCCCGAGACCGACGACGCTTACACGAGGAAAAGGACATCAGTCAGCTTAATGTCGTCTAAAGGTCGTACTGTGTGGTTGAGGTTCAAGCTGTATTCTAGACTATCCTGGACTGTACTGCCAAAAGACCATACGGGTCCTGAGAGGGACAAGGAAAAATTGTTTCAACTCATGAACTTGGCGCCCAACGAGAATTCATTGCCTCTTGTTACAATCGAATGAAACTGACACCCAGACCGGTGTGTACTCTTCCCTTGCCTCTGAATAGCTTCTTTAACTCTATAAAATGTTGCTCTGTCGTTGCACGCATCTTCTGTCAATAAAGAACATATTCAAGTTTAGCTCCTACAACGTCTCAAGGACTTCAGCATTCTGAGTTCTGTTGTCTCCCCGGAGTCAGTTATAACTATACCGAGGCTTTTAATGCGACAGAGAAGCCCTAGAATGACGAGTTGAATTCTGTTTAACATCGCTTTTGAGACAAATGGGCAAAATGGTGCCAGGCTTTACAGCAACAGAGAAGACAAAAAAATAAGGTATTGAGATCGATGGTAGATACATATGCGGGCCTCAATGAGCACGTCAGTAGTAAAGCAACCTCCAGAGAACTAGGTTGATCTTAAGCTTAGTTTGGATCCTTTCCATTTCCAGTGCAGAAGTATGGACAATGACGCCAGCTTTTCATCGTGTCGAGGGAAATTTGGCGGTTCATCGTTGATGATGCGTTGATGGAGAAGAGCTATGTTGTAGATTTCAAATGCCAAGCATCGACGTATTCAATCCCTTACGAGAAACACCAGACAAGTCGTGCGAGTGGATCTAGAGAATACTCGGTCTTCAGTCAAGGATCAAAGTGAAAACGAGTGAAGGCAAGTGAAGACGCATTCAGTCGGCACCTATTCAGTCAGCTTACGTCTTGAATTAGTTGAGTCTGAAACAGTGTTAACACAGGTTAAATTATTTATGAGTCCTGGAAGAACAAGCAATTTTGAAAATAAATGAGTCCCTAATGTGAGAGCTAAAAAACACAAAAGAAACCAAAATGTGTTTTTTTTTTTTTTGAGGTATTGAGCACTCAGACTCAAGACTGGTCGATTCCATACTACCAGTTGGCAACCTATAATTTCTTCGGAAGATCAGCAGGCGCTTCTGTGGTGAAGGGCCTATAGAATCAGCTCCAGCCACATTAGCGCCGAAGGCGTGCCATTGGATCCAATCAAAGAGCAGATTTAAGTGTTTAGCAAAGGTGTAGTGGCTCGTTATTACGTTATACGTTATTATTAGTCGTCTGGAGTGTCTTCTGTCAAGGGACAAGAAAAATGCCGCGGTATTGGGAGCAATGCCTTCTACGATGGTGCTCAACCATCACAGTTGCACCTGTTTTTCAAATATAGTTTGTTGCGCATAGGTTTCCGCTTAGAAAACTAATACTTAATGATGTGTACAGTCTAATGTTGTCGCCCACCACGAAATTAGCGGACCCTTCATAGTTTCTCCAGCCATCTATGAAGATACGAATACATTCCTTGCCTGGCTCGAAGTATGTCCAGAGCCATTTCTGAGTGCAGTACTAGTATGTGCTCGTGCTACGTTAGGTGTTTAGGTAATTTTATTCTTCAAAAAATGATGAGTCCCCGAGTCAAGAAAAAAGTCATTTTCACTCTATAGAGTCCCTGTGGTAACACTCATCAGAAGTACACACCGACTTGCTGTGCTAGAATTGTCACAGTCTCGAATTTTACTTCAAAATGTTGCCAAGTGTCAGTGTATATGCAGACAGAGTAGAAATGAACATTAGAATTGAGTAAGAATATCCGTCCATCCCTAAGAACCTAATCGCCTCACTTCGAGGAAGACCCTAATAATGAGCACAATCTTACGCCACCCCCACGCGACCGTCTGCACCACACCCCCTTTTCATTGACTTGACACCAATCACCCACATTTCTGTCTCTATTTGCTTTCTAGTCTGCTTCACTTTCCTCGAATTCAATGAAAAGCTCTGTTGACACTTACGTTGCGCCGCCGGAAATTGCTTCACGGGAAGTTGCGGAAAGCACACCTCTCATCGACGCCCATTCATAAAAGACATCCACTGCCTGCAACTCTTCAATGAAGCGCGCATCCGAAAGATTTCCCCGAAAACTATCGGAGTCCTAATTACTGTAAAGTTTTCCCTGAAACCGGAGCGCAAACAATCATAAAACAATTTCCAGTTTCATTCATGACAATTATTCTCACAATCGGCGGGCGCACGGAGTGAGCCGTATCGCTCTCGGCGTTCTCTCTCTTGCCAGATAAGTGATATGTGTGCACTCCTACGTGCTGTGTCGCTGCCAGTTAGACAAAGCGGGCGCCCCCAAACCGCCGCCGCAGGGGGGCCAGCAGCTGTGCAATATGCCGCCGTCGCGCTAGTCGACAAAAGCCAAGAGCCGCACGGCTACAGGTACCTCAACGAAAACCACAATTTTCCCACGGGACATGAAAAGTGAAATTCTTGGAAATACACAAGCACACAGTGAGGCAAGCTCCCACCAGCGAGTGGCGTGCAGGCCGATTAGAGCCGCCAGTCACACATCGGAGCCTCATCGAAGTTTATCGTCACAGAGGGTGACACGACGACGTCGCGACGGCTTCGTCACTCCAGACAGTTGGGCAACGATTCGGGGAGTTTTTGTGTGTGTCCTCCCCGATTGCGGAGTGCAAACAAATTTGAATTTCGATCATAAACGAGGTTTCTTGATGCGATCGCCAGTTTTGCTTCGATCGAGTTTACCCGGAATGGGAGGAGAATTCTTGCTTTGTTTGGGGAACGTTGCAATTTGCGTTTGCGTGTGGATGTTGCTCAATTTATTGGACCACCGGTGGGGTATGGGGATAGGGAGGGCTTCGGGAAATCGGCTGATGACCCGGCGGCGCGGTTGGGAAACGCAGTGCCTTTGAAGTCGATACGCGTGAGTAAGACAAACAAAGCGGCTTACCTGCAATCGGCGACTGATTAGCGAGTGTGACTCAGATGAATGGATGTGGAGGTGGATTCCCGAGACTCGCTGGCGACGATGAACGATGATTGTGTGGGGTTGATGGAGTGTGGAGGGGTTGAAAGGCGATGGCGGGCAAGAATCTGTAGACATTTGGTTGAAACGCTGACATCACTTGATGCAATGTTTGAACTCTCGGGATATGTAGTCTTTTTCTTGCTCGGGTGGATGTGCTGTCAGTGTCTAGGCCTCTTCTTTCTTCCGCACTACATTCGAGGGTGAAGGGCTTAGGTTAAGTTATTCAGCACACTTAGACCATTGTTGGTCTGTTGTTGCACCTAGTGCCGTAAATTTGAATCGAACGATAAAAGGTGACTGGAGCGGATGAAAGCATATCAACCCTTGCTTTCACTGGATTACGAACCAGGGGCCCCCATCACCAAGGGCAGGCACTCAACCATTTGCGCCATCCAGCCCTTAGCCTAAGTTGCGATTTTATAATCGCAGATATAACTGTGATTGCGATTTGCCAATCGCTGTGTTTAATCGGCGATTTAAAAAAAGAAAAAAGTATGGCCCACAAAAAAGAATAGCTCCAGTCCACAGCGGTGCCAAAATGTAAAGCGTTGAAAGAGTAATGTCACAGCAAATAACATAAGGAGGAATAGTAGGCATACCATGCTCAGATTTAGTATACACGCATACCATTTTATTCACATCTGGCACACTTCATCGCGTTAAACTTGACAGCGTGCGTGTGAATCACGCGCAACTGCTGACTGACTGGCTATGGAAAGTAGCAGCTTTGAACGCAGCCACAGTATGAATCACAGTCGATCTTAGACTGCTATTGCGATTTTTCACTCACTGTAAAAAAAATCCGAGTGACTTTTGGCTCATCTCTACAACGTTCCGATGTGGATGTAAGTCTAGGCTTCTTCATCAGCTGGAGTCCACCATTGTCTTTGACTTGTCATCTGCTGCTAACCCTACAGTCGAGCGCTGACTGAGACTTAGTCTACATCTTCATCTTACGCTACGGTCCTGCCTCGTCTTTGAATCTTCTTCATTTTCCGTTGAAAACCTCCACCCCAGCATCGACTGAAGCTAAGTCTTCATCGTCGACTACAACTCGCGTGGACTTGGCCTTAGTCTTCGTCGATGTTTGACGCTAAAGGTCCAGCTCCACCAGATGCCACCTAAGCTGTGCCATCAGTGGAGGTGGCCTAGGATGTCGACCACCCCTGCCATGTCAGCAATGGCAATGGCAATGACGCTCGAGCGTAGGTGCTTAAAAATGGGAGTTGTTGCGTCCGGAATCGAACCCGCTTGGACTTCAGGCAACGATAGCACGAATTATTTTCAAAACAGCAAAATCAATCGTAAGTCAGACGAGTCAGACGAGTCAGACGAGTCAGACGGAGTCACCCATGTAGTCAATTTGCAACGAATGACCAACACTAAAAATTGCCCGTAAGAAGGCAGCATCATCAGAAATTAGAAAACATAGAGGTCTACATTGCCTGTGAAGCCCAAAGCGAGAGAGTGACACAAGCAAGTAAATGGGTATCGCTACAGTCCATAGAGGGCCAGGGCCTAGCTTCTCAGCAACCACTCGTGTTGTGCGTGCTTTCTCACACGAGTGGAGATGTAGGTCCCTACATTCTAATGCCGACTCCGAACGGCCAAGTTTGAGAAGCTTTTTCTAAACAGGAAATACTCCTTGAGCATTGTCAGTGACTCGAGAGATGTTGGGCCGTGACTATTTTTGTCGCAGGAATCGAACCTACGACGTCGAGGTTGGGGTCGACGCACATACCCACAACGCCACGGGCCACCACCGGTTTGCATCAGGAATCAGAAAATAAGAGACGGTTCTAGTGATATCAATTCCTGCTCTTATATCAAGTGCTTGCCTACATTTCTGGGCTAGTACCTCATAAAATCCCAGTACATGTTCTCCACAGTCTCCAGAGGCCTTCTTCCGACACCCTTAGTTCCCTTAGGTGCTCCCTGAGTCTGCAGTGCCTTGTTAGAAAGCCCATAAGAATACGAAAGGAGATCTTGCTCATCTTGATGCACTCCTCAAACCATTTTAGGTTATTGCCATCATCCCATGGGCATTGTTCCATGATTCGGCCCGTCTCCTTCTTTTGAGTTCCCTGAATTCATCTCTTAAGACATGGTATCCTAGAGCACAGACTGGTTTGGGGCCTGTGAAGGGTTCCGCTGCTCCTTTCCTAGCTAGGGTGTCAGCCATTCCAATGCCTTGTAGCCTCATATCAACATGCTTACAGCAGAGTTCTCCTATTCAGTTCCTTCTGTAGCCATTCCCACACAAGCATGGATTTGATGACTCAGGCCATGTAGGACCTCAGTGTGGCAGAGTCCATTCTTTGGTGAGGAGGAGTCGCTGATGTAGTCTGAAACGAATGACCAGAGGAAAACACTGAACAAACGTTCAGTAAGACTTGACAAGACATAGCCAACAGGAACTTGCGTTAGCTCTAGGGAAGGACAAGATGGTTTTCGAGTCCATTGGCGTACGCAACTATAGACAGCAAGGGGAAGTGCCTCTCCAAACCCGCAAGAGCTTGGAAAACGTCGCGCTTTCATGTGTGTTGGCCAACCTAGTCGCCCTACATCTCAGGCTTGAGAGAGATGGACTTCTCTGTATGACCCAGCCTGTAGGCGTCACGGTCGTGGAGGTGCTCAATAATCCCACTGAACCAGCTCGAGTTGCTCCACAGTTTCGCAGTCTCTATCAAAAAGGGATTATTGCTGTCATCTGCACCATCGGCTGCAGCATTGACTAGGTTTTCGTTAAATTTCACAAATGGTCCTAGGAAGTAGAACCTACATCGATCTTTCCCGTCGTTTAGCAACCAGTATCCTGATGAGAGCATTCCATAATTGTGCCTCTTTCATCCGACTCTCCCCTTTGGCATCGAACCTCCACCAGATTCTGACTAGATTCCGGTTGCCCCCATCAGCCCCACGTCAATCAAACTGTCATCCCCCAAAACCAGCTCGATTCTCACACATTCCCGCGATGATTCACGTCGCATCGCAAATCAGCGACTGCCTGCCATCACCACCATTCCACCGCCGCCATCAGCTGCCAGTCAAATTCTCTTCGAATCTTCGTCAGCGCCGGGGACAAAGTCATGCGCATGCATTACCTCACAACCATTTAAGCTATAATCGGCCACTTAACTTCATCGCATCGTCGACGTCAATTGCAAACAGTGTCAAAATCATCCATCAGCGCCGCCGCTGCTCAACACCTCACATCACATCTGCCACCGCCGGCAGGCTGTCGCAAGTCACAAAGTGCGCGATCCCGGTCCAATCGAAGATCTAACGATCGGCCCGAGGAGAAGCCGCTCTCACCTCGCCTATGCGCCAGGCCTCTGCCAGATGGCGCCTATTAAAATCAGAAACAAAATTCACAAATCTCCGTTTCGCCGTTTCGCCGATCGCATCCTTGCCCCCACGACGTCGTCGCACCGTCGCGCTGTTGCATAAAGTATCTTCAATCGCGCGCTCGGCGCGTACTCCTCGTCTTCCACTGGCCACTGCCATCGACGCCGTCATCGATCGCATTGATTTGAAATTTATTTCATCGGCTTCACTTGAATTCGGTTTGCGACTTGCGATTTGCGATTTTATGCAATGCGGCCAAATCTCCTAAACGGTAATAAATATTCGGCACTCTGCGGCGCGCACTTGCACAACGCGGCCGGCGAGCTCAGACGTTCTTTTTGGCTGACATTTTGGACGAGTTCGTGATCTCCATAAAATTGGAAAAGAAAAATCGATTCATCGCTTCGATTACGTCGAGCGGGGAAACTTCAGTTGGCCGACCGTCAGTGACACCGCCGCTGGCAGCGGCGTGTGTCTGTCGGGCTATCTGTCAGCGGTTGGGCTTTATTGTGTGCCTCCACTTAATCCATCCGCCTAATCAAGGTACGAGCATCTGAAGAGATAATTTGAGCGCTGCCCGGCGAGGATGGGTCCAACCTGGGCGGGGTGTCGGACCTCGCTGCCGTGGTGTCGAAAGAGTGATTCTCTCACTCGGCTTGTGCCGCGCGGCACCGCTGTCACTGCCGTCACTATGCGAAGGCCGCTGCCGCGCCGCCGAGGAATCGAATTATTTCCAAATCAAATAATCGATCTTAATTCCGTCTAATCGGGCGCGATTTGAATGGAGAATGTTGGGATGGAATGTTGGGGCTTGATGTCGTCGCTGTCTATTGTCTTCCAGTGAAATTTGTAGCGGTTGGGTGCCAAAAGTTGCGGTCCTCCGCCGACCCTCGCCGGTGGCTTGTGTTGGCTGGCTGTGCACTCTGCGGAGATCGTGATCACGTGCCCTGATGCTGTCGAAAAAGATACGACCAAGGCGATTGCTTTGTGAGCGATCCGATGCCGAATTGTATGTGGCAGCAGTTGGATGTCTGTATCTGTGTTTGTTATGATTTCATTTTATTTCTTCGGGATCGCATTGTTCTTTGGCTAGATAGAGAGGGGGAAAGGGGCGAGGGCTGGCTTGCGCTTTGGCGGTGCATCAGATGGTGTCGGAGTGAACTGAACTTTGCAGTTTGATCTGATTTCCTGGGGACTATGGAATTCTGTCGCCGCCGGAGCTCCTTTGAAAAGTTTGAGGCTTTCGCGATGTGAAGTTTGACTTCGATTCAATGTCATGACTTGGTTGCATAACACGCAATGTGATCAATGAATGGGAAGTAGCGTTGTGGAGCGAGGAGGTTGATTGCAACATCGTGGGAGGTGGAGTGGCTTCGAGTGTGTTGCAGGAGGGAGACTCATTGTCGAGCTGGGAAAGGGAAAGATGAGGAAGCCCAAACTAATTATTGTGAAATTTAAAAAGGGACAGATCACAGACTGTTTGAAGTTGATTAATTTGAAAATCGATGAAGGTCGCCCATAAGATGGATGAATTTCGATTGCAGAGCCACATGATCTGAGGGCAAGTTCCTTGGCTTATTTCAATGATCTAAAACTTTGATGACATCGATGTTCACGATCGATGAACCCAGTTAGAAACGAGTGCCACTTTGAAGCCAAGACTCTGACTTAAGTGTGTTTGTAGTGAATTAAGAACCATCGTGCGGTGTACAGGAACGTTTACAATTCTTTGATGCTCCTTGCGTACATCTTGCTCAAGGATTCAATGATGGCAGATTGACTGTTTTCGAAAATTGATATTCTTTGCACTACGTTGCACTGGAGTGGCATCTGATTACATGGCACGCCTCAATATGAGCTAGGAATTATAATGCAAGGACGTTCAGTGTACCAGGGTGGATACCTTCCACTCCGAAGCATATATCCGGTACTTGTAGGCAGAAGTACATGTGTCCGTCTGATTGTGGTTATATCGCCCTATGCTTCATAGCCGAGACTGTACATTGGGCGGTTGTAGGAAGAAGAGGGGACATGAATGTTAGAGTGTCTGTAGGCATGGGGCCGAGTACCAGACTAATGTCCTAAATGTATCACAGCTGTTCACATCCAGCTCCTTTTAGAGAACCCGCTCAAGGATTCAATGAAGATTGTTTTTTGATGATAGCTTTGACGGCAGATCTTCGAAAATTGCTTTTCTTTGAACTGTCGTTGTACGTGGCACCTGATTAGATGGCACGTCTCAATAAGAACAAGGAACTAAACTCCAAAGACGTTCAGTGTGTCAGAGCAGATACCTTCGACTTCGACTTCGCTCACATCATAGGAAAAAAAACAAATGCGCCTGCAGTTCTTGTAAGGGGAAGGTGCGGCTGTCGTCTTTTTTTTATGATCCAGTTGAAATGGGATATAGTCCGTATGAGTCCGCATCCTCTTTGCACATCGAGGAATCTAGGAATAAACTGAGCTTCATAGCCAAGACTCTCTGATTCCATTGCACGGCTGTGCAATATTTTGAATATAGAGGTCAGTAGGTAGAAGACGGAGCATGACCGTTAGAGCCCCTGTAGAGGTTACATGCCATTTGCTTGTAATTGACTCCATTTCGGGAAATTCTATATTTGTGGCGGCACTAGACTTGTGACCGATAACTTAGGTTGGACGTATCATGGTGGTATCATGGCTCATTTGGTTAGGAAATAGCAAGGCCAGTCGTTAAGCAAGTGACTGATAGCTTAGCAGGCAAAACAAGAAAATATGAATCTCATTTGGGTGCCATTGGTAAGTAAGGGACATGTCTTTACTTTGGCATTTCCAAGAAATCTTCGAGCACGTTTGCACATTGATACATTAAATTGGAGTTTTTGTTCAGCTCTTTCAAATGAAAATGACGAGCACACTTTACACGCGTGACATAAGAAGAATTTTGAATATAAAACAGGCAGGAAGCATTAACGAACAAAAATCATTGCTTTCGGAAAAGATTCCCTGCAAAGGTATTTATTTTATGCCACTCTTGGACACCATATCCAGGCATTTCCAACGAGAACAGCCGCAGTGTGTGAAATCTTGTTTACTGAATCCTTAACATTACTTGAGTCTCTCAAGGTTGATCCTTTGAAAGGGATTCGGTCAGAAGCAGTCGATGTTATCGAAAGGGAAACGAGTTTTTTGAAAATCAAGTGACGATGGTGTACGCAGCAAACTCAAAGACCTTTCCAACGCTGTCTTACAAATTTGTTTCATTTTCAGTCATCTGGGATTTTTTTTTATTAAGTTGGCGCCCGCGTCTTGGGCTTGGCACCTCCAGTTTGAAACATCCTTTTTCTACCACGTTGTCCCTCGGGATGGACTCACAAGCTTTCCGAGCCGAATGGTTGGTGTCCATTCTCTCTTCACGAGCAAGGCATCTGAGTCAAGATATTCGAGTTCGCTAGAGTCAGTCGACGGTGTTGTACAGCTCGTAGCGTTCTTCTTCCCAAGGACGTGATTTATTTTCCAATTGCCATCCAAGCCCCAAGACGGTCAAGGTCATCATTCCTTTTTATTCTCCGCGATGGTGACATTCCCGAGCTTACTGCGAAGTCTATGTAGACAGGGTCATTGACATCGAAGTTCTATTTGTCGATGTTGTTGAACCTTTTTGTGGACAGCACGTACCTTGTCGAACGCACATTAACGAGAGGACGAACATATCTTAGGTGCTTCCTTCTCGATGCTCGCAAATGTTCCCCGCACTGACAGTCCGTTGAGTTCATCCGGTAATGTCAATGTTATGGGCATAAGCGAGCAGTAGCAGACCTTTGTAAGTTCTTTTTAGACATCAAGGTGGTCGATAAGATCCACACAGCAACGGGCGTTCACCGTCGGACGAGTAGATGAATAGATGCAAGTGTGTCGATCTGGACCTCCCGCATATTTTCCAAGATCTGCCGCGGAGTAAATAGCTGCTAAATTGTGAACTCCAGCAGGAACTTGTACCGATATTGAGTGCTCAGGTTGCACATGCAGGGCCCCAAGCGACTGCACACTAAGCGGTAGAAAATATTTTGCAATCGATGTTTAGGAGACCAACTAGGCTTATAGAGTTTGACCAGTTATGAGGGTCTACGATCTGACGCAGTGCATTTGCCGACCATGTGAATAAGCAAAGTTTTGTGTAGACCTCCAGTCTCAGGCCAGGCCATTGGGACAGCGCCGCAAAGGACCCCCTCGTCTAATGTCGAGAACACAAAAAGAGAATAGAGACCTATTGGTTAAAGCTTAGCCTTGCCCCGATTGTAGCGCTAAACAAAGAACCTTTTACGCTGCCCGTTCCCACAGAGCCTCCCTCCCCAGCCTTAAAGTTGCATTCAGCACCCCACCGTCAGGATGTCGCAGACTCTCATTAATTCTGTCAAGTGAACATGAGATTCCCAAGCGAATTGTTGCACGTTCTACACTCACGATCTCTTAAGAATGCCCCGACAAACGGTAGGCGCTTTGACACAATTCAATTCAGAACAAGACACCAAGGAGTTGTCCAACTGACATGAATTATCCCCTGCTCCCCCCTCCCTTCCAGATAAGAATCGCAGACAAAGTGAACCCGATTCCAAATGTCAAGACCAGTGGCGGCTTCAAAAAGTTCAGTAGCGTCGAGTTGACAGCGATTGGTGTTAACAATCGAAAAATACACTCAACAACAAGTGATTTATGTTCGTAATGGCTGCCATCGAAAGTCACCGCTACAAGTGTCCTTATTCCGTGGAAATATGAGTAAAATGCATCTGTCCGGGGCAACCTTTTCAACTTCTCAAGATATAATCATCGACACCAGAGTGCGGTTATGCCACGGCGAGGGGGGTGGCAAAACAAATTCAATGAGCATTGAAAAGGCGAATCGAAGAGAGGAGAAAAAAATGGGAAAAGCGAAGGAAAATATGAATAACACCCTCCAGCTGTCATGACATCCACTTCAATAGCGCGCGGTCTGCATGTGCAATCGTGCGAATGCAATTGCGATTGCAATTGCAAACAAATGCGGCTGGCTGCGCCGGACATAAACAATGAAGTCACAAGTCGGCGGGTGAGCTGATTGTCCGGGTGTCAGAGTGGTCACTCGGTGTGCAGGCGAAGTGAGCTAATGGATGCAAGCCGAAATGAGAGGAGATACACACGCGGCGGCTTGGACAATTGAAGCCCTCACATAGTGATCGGATGCCTGAGGGTGGTGGGGTGGTGGGGAGGAAACTGCGCCACGGTGAGCGGTAAAGTTCAATTTTACTTGTTTAACCTCAAGGCGGTTGTTGAGTTTGCTGGGAGTGGGGGGACTCAAATTCACGCTGGAAGGCTTAGAAAGTGTCTAGAGAGACTTGGGAGCCAGGTTGATTTGTGGTGGATCACTCCATTTCACGTGGCATCACAGGCTCGGGTACATGTTGTTGTCAAGATACACAATCTGACACGATTACATGTCGCTTATTAGCATTCGTGTATCCGTGTACCCGTGTACCCGTATTTCCATGTATCCGTGTACCCGTGTATCAGTGTACCCGTGTATCGGTGTACCCGTGAACCCGTAAATAATTTTACTAGCGTGGCAAGGTGCAGTATCGTCAATTAACAAAATGTGACATTACAGTCCGGATGGACGAGGGAAGTTTTTCATACCCGACTACACGTGTATTGTTCTTGAGTACCCGTGTACACGTGTATTAAGGGGAACAAAATTGCACCTGCCTCTGTTCCCATTCTGCATCGTTCTAATTTATGTTTGCATGATGAGGGGAGGCTGTCATATGCGAGCACCGTACCTGGAGAGCCTCCTTAATATGGATTCCAAGCACTCAGGGCCGTACGAAGGGGAATACATCTCAGTCACTGGCAGCAGTGGAGCCCTTGCAGAGGAGATTCAGAGCCAAAAGAGCAGAGTAGCACGTCGAGGCTCTAGGAAAGAATTTCGCTAAATTTTTCAGACGCAGCTGACAGGCTCTGAGTGTTTCTACATCGAGTTCATTCTGGTGGAAGCTCAGACTTGTGTACGCTAGAAGATCACCGGTACGGTCGGATATCCCTGAAAAGTCCTCAAGCCAATTAGAAACATCTAGTGGCTAGAGCTCCGACAGGATGATGAAGGAGGCACTCAGGGAAGGACTTATCGTGCAGCAAATTTCACAGACTTGTGGAGACAGCGTATTGGGCTGTCCAAATTACAACCTTTTCTCATCGCGTTTTTGGGACTTGGACGGCTCCGTTTCT